>CAEGAF010188995.1:0-143194 GCA_903067075.1 Micropoecilia bifurca | reverse complement strand
TTTTAAACATCTAATTATTTAATTTTTTTGTTTTTTTGTTTTTGTTTGTGCATTTTTTTAAAAAAAAAAAAAAAAAAAAAAAAAAAAAAAAGATTTAAATTACCTCTAACCACATTACCACTTCTTGTGTTAAAACATTCAAAAATAAGTACCGAAACTGGATTTTGAATCAGCAGTAAAGGAAGGTGGTTCCTTTCATTTAACAGCCATTTCGTCTTGCCAGTTTGTTCCGTTTAGCATCTGTGACTGTCTGTGACTCATCAGCTTCCAGCCATAGTCTGGGATCTGACTATTAAATATACAGAACAAAAACCTGTACACACAAAACCACAGTCTTCAAGGAAACCCCACGTATGAGTCAGTGTCCCTTCTTTTGTGCTTGTGGTATTGAACTCTACGAGAACCTGTATTGTTCTTTGTATTTTTAATTGTTCCCTTTGATGTACTTCCCTTGCCTAACAACACAAGAATATGGAGAAAAGTAACCAACAGCTATAGATATATAATAAGTAAAAAAAAAGTAGGAATAAACTCAATTTTCAAAAATTCAGAGTGGGACAACTTAGACATAGATAAGAAGATTATTACTTTTAAGGCCAACCTTTCCAGGAGTGCATCATTTAATTACTTCAAATTAAATCTTTTTTTCTTAATGAACTTCACCAGGGCCAGTAAACATCTTCATTTATTCTGAATTGACAAGTTTGAATGCAGCGTGTAGTTGGAGGACACTGCATCCTTGTTGAGTTAATTAAAATTAAATGAAATAATGTCAATGAAATATTCATGACAACTCAGAGATTCATCAGAGGGAGTTGGTTAAAGCACTGCATCAGGAAATTCTATAAATAACACTCTTCTTCAGTAAATGAATATTAGTCTCATGAAATTTGAGCCTGACAACTAAGAATCAATTTATACTCTACTGAAAAGGCAGAAATACAATAACATGTTTTTAAAAGCTTCACCTATGCTTGTGGACCTTGACCAAAGAAGAAATTCAAGTAACTGTCTTGTAAAATTTGCATAAAAAAGCAGTAGACAGAAGAAAAGGAATTTTGTTGAATTTGAGAAAAAAACATTATTGTTATGTTTTAATTGTCTTTGCTTAAGAGTTGAATAATACTTCAATATTTTATAATAACAGCCAGTTTTGAGCAGCAGAGTTAAGAATGACTCAGGAAACAGCCCTTAAATTGAAAAATACATACTCCAGAAAACAAAGCCTCAAATCTTTTTCATATTTGTCACATTACAAAAACAAACCAAAATGGATTTTATTGTCTCAAGTAGTGCATGTTCACAACATAGAAAAAAATAGCATTATAAATCTGAAAAATGTGGTGTGCACATGTAATCAAGCATCTCAGAAAACCCTGTGGAGACTACAGGAGATTTAAGACTGGGCCGATGCCTCTCATTCGTGGTTCATGCTCTTGTTAGACTGTTTCAGTCAAAGCCTCAAATAATGTCCATTGTAGAATCTGGTCAGAAATCTGTGGAACATAACCTGACACCCGACATTCACAGACATTATCCATCCAATCCACATGAGCGTGAACAGCTTTGCTAAGAAGAATGGGAACAAATATTTATCTCTAGGTGACCTGTTGTCTAGAAGTAAAGCCCAAATGATTGTTGCTGTAATTATAGCAAAAAATGGTTCACAAAGTTGTGGTTAAGGGGGCAGAAAACCACAAATCATTTTATTTCCACAGTGTACTCCTTCACCTCATGGAGGAATATAAGCGATCAGCAGCAGCTTGTAAATAGTCTTTACACAGTCAGCATTCAGGTTGTTCTGTTAACTTCAGCCTGGATTTTTTTCTCCTGTTCTTGTGCACAAACAGGGACTGGGCCTGACTCTGCAGCCTCATCCACTATTGTGGGGCTGTTTGAGGAACTCATAACTTTTCGAGTTATGAATGAGGCAGGCCGCTGACCCTGGACTCAACAGTCGTTTCTCCGGAATGGACAAATTGCCAGTCAGCTTCCGTTTGTCTACAATACGCCGTCCCGGTGCTGAGCTCATGTCTTATGGCACATATATATTGAGTGTCAGAAGACGTGTTAAATAAAAGGTTAAGTAACAAACACAGAACAGTGCTTTCTACCTTTTTTTATTTTTATTTTTTTACAGTTATCTGCCGTTGGGACGCAACGAATCCTGCACCCGTGCGTTCTGCATACGTTTGCTTTCACACCTGTGGAGTTCTTCACACCTATGTGGGGGAGTGTTCCCAAAAATTTCCAATCTGAGACCTGGTTTTGGAAAGTGTCAGTGTCAGAGACTCTTAACTGGAGACGTGCAAACGAGCAGCTGGACTAGAAAACAAAATCTTTATGGTTTCACTGAAAACCAGCTCCATGAATGAGGCCAAAAAAAGAGAGATGAGGAGTGCATTAGAAAAATGTTCCATTACACATCTCAGCCCATAAATGCTTGACTGCTGTTGATGGAGTTATCTTCCTGGCAGTGTCTCCCATCCCCACAGAAGCTCTTTTTGATTGTCTTTTGAATATTTCGTGAGCTCACCTTTATTCTTTGTTTTTTCATTGTTCAAATGTCAGACTATAAGGCTCTGCTCATAATTAGCATCAGACGTGTCTGGATTGAGATAGATGCAACTACACAATGCTTACAAGGACCTTTTAACATCTATTGTTAATATTCTACTGGTGTTATTCCCTTCTAGATTTTTAGTCACATTAACATGGATGGGATTTATCAAAGTAGAAAAATTTACCTTATTTTTCTCTATAAAACTAGTTTAATTTTGACAGCATGATCTAATTTTAAGAATTAGATCATGCTTACCACATTAAATTAAATTTATAGGCATCAGTCAATAAAAACGTTCATACCACAGCATGGCGATGTAAGTGTAGGATTTGAAAATAAAATATGCTTCACAAAAGTTAGAATTAAATGTAAATTATCTGCAGTTTAATAGGTAGACATACTTCCACTTAACTGTCAATGGCATATATGTTCAAACACAACCTATTGCTAGAAAAAAATATATATATATTATCCAGGGAAACTCTAAAGCGTTCAACTTCAACACACGTGTCTTTAGCAGCATGCTCCAAAGCGTATCTGGTGGCGCTGAATGTCAAGACTAAGTTGAGATGAAAAATAAGGCAAGACAACTATTGAGTTCGCTCCCTCCTGTGGTCTCCTTATGTTTTCCATTTGCTCGCCCCCACCTCTGCATAGACTGTTATCCAATTAGGTGGTTCTTACTGGTTTAATCGATGGAGACATGAGCAGGCACACAATGACATGAATACAGACAGACACCACACAGCTCCACCTGCTTCACAAGCACTATCTAGGCTGCGCCAGCCATGAAAACGAAGGGATATGGTGCAGGAAGTAAAATGCGAGCGTAAGTGACAAGAGCAGACCCACAATTATGTGTCATGCAGTGGTGAGAATGTATTGTACGCACAAGCATGCACAAATACAGTGATGTGGATGAATGATAATAGCAGCGAATCCCAGTTAAACTAAATGTATTTGCTGATACATTGAATTGTTTTGGCAAACGAATATACAATAAAAATGATCCAAATGAAAATTACAAATGTTCTTAATTTGCAGTGCTCATGCACAGCTTTGGTACTTTGTGGAGCATTTTTTTAATTTTTTTTTATTTTACAACCTCTGAAAACTGTTTTCATTTGGTAGCTACAAGCTTATTACATCAGTGGAATATTTGCTCATTTCGGCTTGCAACCTTTAAATCCTATCCCAAAATAATAATAATAAAAACATCTAAATGTGGTGAAAGATAGTGCCACACTAGATGTTTTATGATTTTACTAAGCAAACTTTGGTTTGATTGGAGATGTGATCAGAACTTTTGTCTTGCATGATTTGAGCCCTAGTGGATTTGTTGTGCTATCTTCCAGGCAGGTAGTTGGTCAATAGGTTTTGCAATCCCTTAGAATATTTTTGTATGTTTCTTTGACTGTTATGACAAAATATTGGGAAATTAATATTCTCATCTTTCAGCTTTTGAGGAAGCTCATTTATTCTTACCTTGAATACTTTTATGGCTGGAATTTATGCATACCATTAGAACTGAATCAAATGAACATTCAGTGTAGAGTTCGTGAATGTTATGCATTTTCTGTTTTATTTAATAGTCATTCAAAAGCAGAATAGAGCGTTGAGAAACTTGAACTAAGAAATATTTAAAATCTTTGGGAGGTTAAATATTTCTGTTTGCAGCAGCATGCAGACAATTGTTTATTTAAACAGAACATTTTCTTGTGTCAAATAAAAATTTAGTTGAGCAATGCCAAGGTCAGCTTATACTTTTTTCAATTTGTCATTGTAGTCATCAGATTTAACATAATGGATTTTTTGGGTAAATAAATACGTCATAAAGCACCAAACCACTGGCAGCTTGTGGAGGTGTAGGCTATGCACAGCTGTAGAGATCCGTCTTTCAGTTCCCATCACCCTCCACCCCTATTATAAAAAGTAACTGTGTTGCAGTTATGATTAATATCACATTTTATGTATCACATGTAACAGAAAGCAACACTGAACTGTGATTGTGCCTGGAAGTCACTAAAATAAATGAGCCATTTAGTCAAAATGAAGACCCTCTGTGTAGACGACTTAGCACATTTGAAAGGTTGCACTTTGTGATTTACTATGCGTGAAAGATTTTTGCAAGAACCATTTCAATGTGTCATATTCTCCATCTCTGAAGAACAGGAACACAGGAAAGAAGGGAAAGAAAAAATGAGCTAAAAAACGAATATAATGCCCTGGAAGTTTAGAAATATTATAAACATAGGAGACGGGAAGTTCATATGTGGGTTTAAGGATTATTAAAACACAAATCGTAATAGGTGCCCAGCTGAATCCTTTTGACTGCATATTTTCCCTCATTTACCTCATTACATCAGATAGAAAGACATATCATGACTAGATCTTACTACTCCAGTCAGAGTATTTTGTTGATTTGCATCTTTCCTGCAGCATAATTATATTTCCTATTTGTAAGCTTAGTGATCTCCTACTTAATCCTGAATCAAACTACTCTTCTTCAGCTCTACTTCACAAGGAAAGTGTCAGAGATCCCCAAATGACGAATACATAATAAGCTACCACCTCTGTAAATCTGAAACTAATTATGTCTAGATATTTCAGCAAACATGAATGCAAGGCAAAGTGCTAATTACTGCCTAACCTTTCATGAATGTAAGTAAATCCAGTCCTTGAAGAAAGCATTATCTATATGTTAATTCACATCAACATAGATTTAATGTTCAGTTTACAAACAACGAGTTGTATCAGTCGAATAATTAACCTTTTAAATGCCAGATTGTAAATAATTTATCAGGCAACATTATGCACAAATTTTACCCAATTTACAAATATATAAATTAAAAAAATGCATGACATTTAGTTGATGATAAATAGAAGTGATCTGCTGAAATGCTCAAATCTGGGACTTTCTGTGCAGCATGTTCATAAACATTTCTGACTTTGAGAGCAAAGCTGTTCTACACACAAATGTGTCTTCATGCAACAAAGGTTAAAAAAATGTATGTCAAGCATCTATTATAGATTTTTAAAAAAGCTTCAAAGAATTGAATTTACACACAAATCAGCCATAAAATTAAAACTTCCTGAGTCAGCTATTTGTTGCCTGATATGCAAGGGGATAGAAGAACAAGTGTCTTTGGATGTGGTGAGTGGTAGCAAGAAAAACATTTGAAAAACATCCACTGCACATTGTAAAATAAAAAGACAAATTTGATAAAGGTGAAATATATGCCACTTTATCTCCATTAGTCACACTGAAAAAACAACAGGTCCACTACCTGAGGGCTCATGCATGCCAGAATGTAGTGCCTCCTAAATGCTGCTCAACAATTTAGTGCCTCCTACATGCTGTGAATCCATCCACACTTGAGGGTTTGATAAAAAGTTGATCGAAAATATATGTTGACCAACTCAGCATTTGGTGAGACCTGCAGGCGAAACTGTGTATTTATTGTAATATGAAAAACTAAAATAAATGAATAAGCTTGGGGAAATAGTAATTTATTGATTTTTAAATAATGCCATCAAATAGTTACTTTAAACAGTTAAGTAGTAAGTAAGACTTTTATTTAAAGTAGTGTTATGTCAGTGTTGTGTTGTTTAATGAACGGTCTGTTCAATGAACAAAGCATTTGAAGTGAACACACTGAGCACTCGCTCATTTGTTCATTTTGCAGTTTAGATGGGTCAGTATCAGTGTGCTGGTTGGATGTACCAGTACTGACTCACAAAATATGATAAAGATTTACCCAATCAGAGACGCAGTGCCACACCAGCACATTCACCGTACAGCCAATCAGAATGTGTCCTGTTCACATACGTACGGTACAGTCTCCTGTGATATAGCCGTTCACGCAGTGACAGAAAAACAACTTTGATCAGATTTATATAGCTACTATCACTGTCATTCTTGTCTTAAAGCAAGAACAAAAAACATTCAGCACTGTCTGACCACCGCAGTGAGCCACGAATCAGGAGTGATCCATTCACGCTGTGACACAGAGCCACAGCAGAGGTAGTTGTGAATCAGGATGTGATCCTTTCACAGTGCGCTGGGAAATAAGGAGGCACAAAACAAGGAATATCTGGACCTGAGCTGTTCATGCTGATTAACAGCATGTGAGTCGCTCGCTGAATGAATCAGTGCTGTACTGAACAAATTCAACATGTGATCTGGTGAGCAAATCTTGTGAATGGATCATTCTAATCTACAGATCCTAGTGATTCAGTAAACTTAAATGGTAACAGTTTATTTGAAGGGTGTGCATAAGACTGACATGACATTGTGATAAACATGACATAACACATGTTATGAACATGAAGAAGTCCTTATGTTTATGACAGTTGTCATGAAGTGTCATTCGGTAAATAATGACACTTTTAATGCAAAGTTGCTCTAAAAGTTGCATTGAAAGTCTATTAAAAATGCCAAATTTGCATTAAATTATCATGATTTACAAAATCATGCAAAGTGTTCCCAAACCCAAAAACTATACTGCCAGACAATTTTAAAAGTTTATGTTATGGTCTAGGGAGTTTTGAAGCAAAACAAAAAGAGTAAGAGTGGCTTGAACACTTGACTATGTTTAGCTTTTATCCCTGTTCAAATGAGTACAAAGTCAACTACCTTCTTCAGCAGAAGAAATTGTCCTTTTAGAACATTTTTGTCATATTTTATTCCTACCTTCTTGAACAGCTTGGAAAGGGTTGTTTCCATCAACAAATTCCACAGAGAAGGTGATCTTTTCTGTCTCCAGGATCTCATTGTTCAAGTTGAGATCTGCCACAGCGAGACGAAAAACTTCATCATCTTTCCGTGCCGACTCGTCAAAGATGGCACCTATGGAAAAGGATTGGAAAAAATTAAACAGAATCCCAGTGAAGATAGTGAAACTACATCCCGCCAAGAGAAGAGCAGATGTCGCAAATAGCACATAAAATAAGTAACTTTTACACAAATTGTTTTTTCCATATTTGGTGAAATTGTCACTACGTCATGACAGTATAATATGAGACCAATAATCTTTGGAAGAGAAAAAAGAAAGGTTCCTCTATCTTATCCCTGTGGTCCTACTGCCAGCTGCAGTAATACAACCAACCTGAGTCATGAGAAGTGTTTTGAAACTTGTGCATGGACAGCTCACATCCTCCTGCTTCCTGTCTGCTACGCTACAGCTCCTTCCAAAGAGCAGGCCCTGCCATGAATGTGAATGAACAGTTTTCCTGTAATGATTCTCCGCCATTAGGAAAGGTGCAGCAAACTGGCAATCTTGATCAGGGTATGCATGAGCGTGACTGACAATGGTAAAACCTTCCTCCTGACTCTGATTGGTTCAGATGGACAGTAGTGTATTTCAGCATATTTCGGTAGGAGGCAGAGGAACTTGATTTTTTTCACAGATCATCTGTCATGTAGTACTGTCACAGCGGTGACAGTACATGATGCATCACTGCAGTTATCCCTAAAAATTAAAAATATGCCATCCATACTGACTGTGATAGTGTTGGATTACACCTGGACAGTGAGGGGAGATGATCGGCCACTGCATTAGTTCAAAGGATTACCAATGACACCCAATTTGAATATCTTAATTCCTGGGAAAACTTTGAGATTAACTAGGTTTATAAATTATATGAAATAAAATTAAAAAAATAATAATTAATTAATTTTAGTTATTTACATCTTTCTGACTATGTAATTGGAATGACTCCTAAAACACAAATGTATTTTCACAACACGTGTAAGAAAGCTGAGCTGTGGAACAAGAATTTACTTTCTATGATATGCATTAAACAAAAGCTCGAGTATCTGGATTGCAGGAGAAAATGAGAGGTAATTTCAAGGTACGTTATAGGTCAAACGTAACAGTGCGCTGGCCAAAATAAAACATGCTGCACATAGAAGAAAAAAGGAAGAACTGGAGTGCACCATTATGTTAGTCAATAAAGTTCCAGTCAGTGCTAAATTAGTCATACAATTAAATGTCAACCTGCCTGTGGGTTGACTAATTGGTAGAGGTGTGGTATTTTCTTTAGAATGTTACACACAATTAACCATGTGCCATTTACTTTCTTCCCATTTAGCCTCCAAGTTCGACCAACTTTAGCCTTTGAATCCACGAAGCTGCTAATTGAGAAAGCCTGATCCATTAAGGCACTGGAAACTCTTATTTCATTGACCGGAAGAAGAAAAAAAATATGGATGTGTTTGTAGCTGTGCATGTGTTTAGGTTTCAGATTTCTAATTCTATTAATGACCGAGCTACACAGGGTGAGCTCTGTTTTCTACCACATATAGAGTCTGTTGCAGTAATTAGTCTTGTACAGGCTGCAGTTTACAGGATGGAGGTTAAGTGCTAAACTTTGCAGTGTACAAAAGGAACTGTGATGTCTCCATTGTGTGAAGAGAAGTACTATCTATGGAGTCTTCCCAAAAAAATAAAAAAATACTAGGCCTGCATCACTGCCAGTTTTTCCACAGTGGATTAACTTAGCCATTCTGATTTTAGTCAAATAAAACAGTATTAAAGCTAAAGCTGCTGATTTAACCAGATTAATCTCACTCTAGCGCCATGAACACAATAACTAAGCTTGATATATAAATATGCATGCAGAAATGGTTCATACAGGAATGGTGCTCCGGGAATGGAAAATGTAAATAGACTAAACTTAAAAAGCACTTTTCAGGTCATTTTGATACTCAAAGTTCTTTAAATTGAGTCACATTCACCCAATCTCACTCACAAAAGCTCACACATTTATACACCCATTTGCAGATTGGTAGGCAATTTGGGGTTAAGTGCCTTGCCCAGAGGCACATCAACATATGGCAGTAGGAAGCTGGAGTGGAATCTACAACCTTCCAATGGGAAGACGAGTACTCGACCAACACAGGCCCAATCACCAGGAATGGTTTCCCCAGGAAGGCCCCAGTAATGTAATTTCCCAGTACTTAACACTAAGGGAAACTTACTCCACTACATATTCATACAAGTTGTAGTAAATTTGTTCAGGGGACAACTGATGAGATATATTTTATGTTCTAGTTTTTATTTTCCCACCCCTTACTGTTGCTGCCCTGGGCAAATGGCCATGTAGCCTATAAGATGGCTACATGGCCATGTTATGGGCTACATAACATGGCCATGTGTGTTATTGTGTCAGGCCCATAACACACTGCTGTGAACTAGGAAACCCTCCGTGAAGAAAGGCTTTTAGGTAAAAATACCTAGAAAGTAGATCGATTAATCTGTTTTATGTAATTTTAACATACTAACATTTTCAGATTAATCACATGCGCTAACGCTTTAAAGTAGACAGCTCTATTTTAAACTAAAACAAATGTCTAGGCAACATTAACCCTGTTTTTCAGTAAATTGCTTTGTGGCCTACTTTTCAAACAGAATATTGATCAAAATTACCTCCTGAAGGACAATTAAGTCCAGAACCTCCATTTTGCATAGTCTTTATGCAGAGTTTTCAACCTTTCTCCACATCAGAAGGCCTCATGAAATATACATCTCTTAATCGTTTAATTCCTCAGCATCTGAAAATATAAATTTTCTATTGCTGATTGAGTCTCAGTTAGTATTATACTCATGCAGTATAAATGAGGAGAAGAAAAAGGGGCTGGAAAAAAGCAATTGAAGCAAACACAAAGACATTAACTATTCCATTAGAATTAAATTATGAATGGACTTGAAATCTGTTTGAGGATGGTACTGCTGGGAAACAATTTTGAACTGTTCAAATGGGACAAATGAAACAGAGGACGTTTTTAGGTCCTATATCTAGGGGTCAAAACAATTGTCCCAATTATGCTAAAATGCTAGCAATAATTTCAATCATCGCTTTAATTTATCGCTTTTTTAACAATTAAATTACTTGTATAATTGCACTTGGGTTTTAAATTTGGCTCTAAAAAGTGATATGTAAATTTTCAAAATGTGAATTTTAGTGTGGCAAAAGAAATGCAACATGGCTCCTATAATCTTAGCCTTTTGCAATAATGTTACCATGTCAACATGCTCCCAGATATAGATTAAAATTTGCTCGGGGATGTACAGCAATCTGTTTTTATGGCTGATTGCTTTGTGTGTGTTCTTATTAAACAGCAAACAAATCTCCGATCAGCAACAAATATGTGAATCAAAAGAGTGCAGCAGTCACAGAGTGACTTCAAAACTGAGTAAAATATGCACTTTAAGTGATAATGATCAGTCATATTTTTCCCCTTTTTTTAGTTGTCTATTATCTGCCTTTGGTTCATCGTCTGCCAGCATTTAAGCAGGTCCCATTAAAAAAATCCCACTGTGCTGGCAGATCCAAACATAAAAGAAAAACGTTAATAAACGAGTAGAATCAGATGTGGATACAATTTCAATAACAAATGTCTACAAGTCATAACATTGATTTGTACTATCTGGCAAATGGGCCTAAAAATTTACGAATTCCTCAAGGTAGGAAGTAAACCCTGATTGCCCAATGAAAAGAGAAATTCAAAATCAGAAGCTCAAAAATTATTATAATTTAATATATGCACCTGATCTCCAACATACAAGAGAAAAATAAAAAAACCACACAAGAACCTTCTTCATAACATTTTTTTTCTGTCAGGGGATGACTGGAAGTCAATTATTCTTTGTCTGCTTTGTCAGAGCATCACTGCATGTTGACTTACAATCAAAGATGTACAAATCTGTACTTAAACAACACACAGTAGTTTGGATTCTTTCCCCTTTACTATAATGTAACGGTGAGCGCAAAGGCAAACATCACAACATTAATCAGACAGGAAATAAAAGCACTGAATCTTGCTTCAGACAGTCGCCTCAAGGGCAGCTGCACACACACGCATGCATGCACGCACACACCTACACACACACACACAAACATACATGGAGTGTGTGAGAGCAAAGGCACTAAATCAACAACCCTTTCCCTAACCGTCTATTCCATGACAACAGCAGCAACAACAGCAGCGATCAGACTGAACAGATGAGGCATCCCAAAGCCGAGACCCCAAATCATTCGGTCAAGACACATCGATCAGATGTCTACTTGTGGTCAAGTGTTTTGTATTCATTTTCTAGTTTGTTTACACTGATAAAGAAGCAATAAATAACTTGTTTATCTATTTAAGCCCAATGAGCCCTTGGGATAGACAAGAAGAAAAGAAAAAAATGAGGAGGGAGATGTTTTGTATACAATAATTAATCTGTCAGATCTTTCCCTTTGCATTTCTGTTGTACTCTCAACACTGACTTTATAAGCCAGCATGCAAAGTATATTTTTATTTAGGAACATTTTAAATGAATCATCTCCAGTAATGTCAAATGTTGAGATGTTTAAAACAAAAAGTACAATTATATAGATACAAATATATCTATAGCATAAGATGTTGTATGTAACTTGTAACTTAAAAGACAGAACAAACCTACCCCCTCATATATATATATATATATATATATATATATATATGTAATTCTCTAATACTTAGAAAACTAAGTGTTACAGCTTCACTAATCCAGAGAACTCAGGCATATGCTGAGTACATATAACACATATAAAACACAACTCAATTTTCTTCTGAACTGAGAAAGAAGAATGGCACACTATGTCATGCTGTTATTGTACTTCATGCTCTATAAAGATCAAATAATTACAGCATAATGATTCAGCACTGTTGAGGCAATAGTTGTTAAGAAGAAGGTGCTGCCCTCTTCTTTTCACATGATTTCTTGCTGAAAGAAGAGGGCAGCACTGAAAGAGGTGCTCATGACAAATGGTTTTCAAACGCTAAACAGTTCCAGCAGCATTACGATTTGATCATTCAGGTCAGTGACTGTTTTGATGTAACCATCTGCTTGCCTTATCTGAGGTAAAATGGCTTCAAGCCCTGCAGAATCCCTCTCCATCTGACTTAGTCTGCACACCTGCCTCCTGCTCTTTGACTATCAGTCAGGCTCTTCTGTGTTGCCAAATTCCCTCTCTTCCTCACCCTCCCTGAACTCCAACTGGGTTTCTGTCTCCCTTTTTCACAAGAACAACTGCAGACAAAGAACTTAGGATTTTGAAAATCCTAAGGGGCTTCCTTCCCACTGTCTCTTAAACAAACATACTAACCTGTTGTTGAGGCTGGAGCTTATGACAGTAATGTGACAGGAACACCAGCAGACTGACAAGGATAATGATTGTGGAGAAACACACACACACACACACACACACACACACACACACACACACACACACACACACACACACACACACACACACACAAAAGTGATGTATTTCTGATTTGTGACCAGGCTGAACCCAGGTGTCCCGGTCTCAGTGTGATGATGAAAGCAAAGCAGTGGTGGTGCTGAGTGATGATGGTGATGAACAGTGGGAGGTTATCATCCTGTGGTGTCAAATGCCCTAACAGACTCACTGACACACACAGACACACACACTCAAGCACACATTCACAAATGCACAACTGGTTGTTATTTACCTCAGTGATGCGAGAGCAAGAAGGGAGAGCATTTTAGCACCTGAGAGGACAGTATTGAATTTAAGTGTACTTTGATCAATTTGGGAAAGAGGGCAAAGAATTAATGTACTGATGAGAGCAGATCAAATCAGTGAAGCCTGAGAAGGACAACGTGAAAACCTTGACAAAATGTTAATGTTGTATATTTGTATTTTGAAAAAAGTGCAAGTGTTTTTTTTGTGTGTGTGTCGTCTAAGCATGTGAATGTCATAGGTCAAAAGTACATGTAGCAAATGTATTCAGAACAAGATTAAATAGTTTTTTTCATATTCTGTTTTGCAAGTACTGAATCATCCCTAGCACTGCTTGCTTATGTAGTACACTATCGTGATGTAAAATTAAATGTGTGTATGTATGGTATATATGATGGTGTGCAAGCAACCTAATATATGATAAAACACGATATCAGACATATTGATCTCGTCTTTCTCGTGTTTCGCTTGGAAAGAATCAGCACTTTCCATGCCGACATGGATACTTGTTAAAAGAGAAATTGTGAATTTGTGCCTCTTCTCGAGCAAAGGAGGTGTTTGGCACACAAACCTGATTCAACCAAATTCATGAAGCTACCTGTGACCGATAAATGTACATAAACACAAGTTTTCATGTCCTAAAGATGAAACAAGATATAAAGGCAGATCTGCTACTAAAGTAGCAGCAATTCTCTATGCTGACATAGTTTCCCCACATTTAAGAAGGTATTTTGCATGCAATTGGAGGAAGGTCCATTTTTATGCAAGGCCAGAGAAAACCGCTAGCTGGTAAAACTGGTAAAAAATGATTATTAATTTTAGAGCCTATTAGACACATTTAGAATAGCAATAAAGCAAATTGGAGGTGTAGAAAAGTCTTAACAAATGAACAAACTGCACATTTTTATAACTTCCTCACATTTCAGTGAGATAACCAGAGTTTTTAAAATCTAAATCTGTGATGTACCCATGTGGACATGCAAAGAAAACAAAACATTTTGCTTTCTGCTTTAAGACATCAGGAAAAGAAGTTTGTCGAGTTTATTTTCGTTTTTGTTTTTTACTTTGTTCCTGTCTCTGTTTCCATCAGACCTAAAAGATAAACTCAAGACAAAAGCTTCTGAGGGATAAATAGGATTAATGAAATCATGAGCAGGCACTGAAATCCATTCCTCATAATTTTAGTCATTTTTGTGGTGTTTATTTCTATTTTATAAGCAGCTGCTATTTAGGGACTTCTATGATTTTTTTATTGGAATCCCAGGGACCATACATTTCTAAAAGTAAACATAAATGAAAAGAAAAAAGGCCAAATAATAAAATATCCTGAGTAGAACAGCTGGTAACCCAACCAGGAATGCAAAAGCTGGGATAAAAGGCTAGGCACCATATTTTTCCAATGGAGTGTCACTTCTCGCAATTAGGATGATTAACTGGTAAGTCTTTTGTGTGTGAGCTTGTCTGAATCTTGAAGCTTGAGTTGATGACAGGGTATAGCCCAGATTCCTCATACAGCATGAATGGCATAAACTAACATGCAACCTAATTTTCACACAAAGAAAATCCTTTTTCTTTTTTTTCCTACTCATATTTTATTCTATTCTCCTTCACATTTTTTTTTTTAGCATTCTGAGTGCAAATTCATTTTCTCCACAGCGAAAGAGTTGAGCAGCACAGAGAGCACATAGTTACAGCTCACCAGCAGGTGAACTCTGCGTCTCAATGTCGCAAAATACTGAGGACTGTGCTTCTTCAACATATGTCACTTGAGGGTTTACCTTTTCCCTTCCCATATTAAAAACGAACTACTCTTATTATTTTTGATTTTTAAGAAAATTTCCATGGATCGCCGGGGCTCTGGACATCCGTGTAAAAGGTAGAAAACTGAGAAGGCTTTTCTTATGTCTTTTCGTTCCGTCATCACAGCCCTGCTTGTTTGCAAGTAAAAGCTGACTCTGCTCTCTTGCAGCCATGCTCGATTGGCCATCTTGAAATAGTACAGCTGATGGCAGAGAGCCAGCTGTTAGAGTACTTAAGCCTCAGCCAAGATAAAAGTAAATGATAATTAGAGTGATAGCAGAGCATCTTCAAAATGACCCAAGTTGTATTTTCAGTGTACCTGTGTACTCTAGACAGCTGCCATGTGATGATGCCTGCCTTTTTGCTGCCCTTTCCATCTTGTCCATGCTATGAGTACTTTGCACAACACGTATCGCTTCTTGATTTACAGTTTGAAATGTTGAAGCAGTTCTCATTCTGCCGTACACTATAACACTTTTAACATTTTCCTCTTCCAATTTTCCCCTTAAGAGACCTATCTAACCTCATCTTATTTTGAGTCCTTCCTGCCTCTCATCATATCTTTGCCAGGCCCTCGTTCACTTTCTACCCATGTTCCTGATCTCTCCTCACTTATCTGCACCTCCCTTCTTATTCAACTCCTCTATTATCCATATCTCTTACTATCCTCCCTTTTGCTAATGGTCTCTCTAAGCATCACTCTCATCACCAAGATCTCTCTCTCTGTCGTTGCTGATCCATTTTCCGCTGTGCTTGGTTAGTGGGACACCCTGTGCTACACCGAGTCTGAGAAAACCTGCACAGATGTGGAAACTCCTGGAAAAAGAAAAGCTATAACAGATGTTCAAGACATAAGTTCTGGAAAGATCCACTCAACTAGTACTTTTCTGCTATTCAAAAATTACTTTGTACCACAAGAACCACAACGGAGCAACATGCCTGGATGAGTTCGAGAGGTTTTCACGGGAAAATTGGGACCAACAAATGTCACTCAGATAGTCAGAATCATTTACTTGTTCATAGCTAAGAGACGTTTGAATAAAGGCAAGAGGAAGGCAAAAAGAAATCTGATGATTTTGATCACTTTGAGTATTTAGACAGACCCCTAAGGATAAAAACAATAACGAGGAAGGATTTTGGCAACAGCTTTGGTCGAAGGTTCAAATATTTGTACAAATCATGGATATGTTACTGTATTTCAAGGCTAGGCTGAATTTTCACTCTTTTGCCCTACTTCCCCTTCAAACCGCATGTCTTCAGCATCTTAAGACATTTACATTCCTCCCCTGCACCTCAACCCCTCTGCTATCAAATCCGATCCTATTCTCGTTTGCCTCATAGTTTAAACCCCCAAACTTCTGAACTCTCCTCCTCTTTGTCTCCTTCCCTCCCTGGAGTCCTCCTCTTTCACACTGCTCTGTGCAATGCTTTCCCCTAATTCCATCAAAGTCCCCTTCTCATTTAATCCCCCTCCTCTTCCCCGTCCTAGATTGGTCCTCTGCCTCCTTCATGCACACCCAAACACTCCCCCCCCCCTCCGATCTTCACCTGCTACTGTATCTCCAGGCACTTATTTCTTCTCAAAACTGTAACTTTAATTTCTCCTCTCAACTGGCACCTTTAAGTATCTTTTCCCTCATGTCATTTTATTTAAATCTTGTGTTTGCTTACCAGCTGGTGTTCAGATGTCTTGTCCTCTATGTCAATAAAAGCAAGTTGTACTCCTACTGATCATCTGGACAGAACAGCTGCCATATATTCTGTCTTAAATCCTATACAATGGTGCTGCGATTGTGATTGGTTGTTGGAGCTCGGTCACTGCCAGTCTCGATGTGTACAGAGACCACAAAGCACACAAGCACTGGGATACTTACAAAACAGGAAAACAGTAGCACGCAGAGAAACACGAGTACAAATGAGCGTGCAGGAATAAACATACACAAACACAGAGGATAAAGTGTATATTTGCATCATAAATAAGCCCCAGTAAGGCTGGTAGCCAGCAGAGAAATTAAAGCTTTAAATATTCACTGAGCAGAGTGTGGGTTTTTGCATTCCTGTCTTATCTATCGTTTGCTCTTATGCTAACTCTGTATTACTAATTTGTTCCTTATAATTATCAATCTCATCTGCCCACACGCAAAATAGTTGGTAGTCCTCATTTTCCCTCCATCACTATCTACTTCTTACTTCTTCAGCTTATGATCTGTGCACACTGAAACTTAATTTTTACCACACATATCATGCTTACCCCTTTTATATCTCTGGTCATCTATCCCTTTAGTTGTGTTTTATGCGCACCGTCCACCACACACAAGATACCTTCTGTTTTAAAGCTGCACTCCTCCCTCCTCATTCTCATATTCATTACAAATTCACACATTACTACACACAAACTGCAAGCTGTAAGCAGTTAGTCAGTTAAAAAGTAATAAAGGCCATAATAAAGCCCCTCCATTTACAAAGCTATTAGCGATTGGCAATCCTATGGGTCACACAAATAAACTAGAGCACCCTAATGCATTCACACACGCACCCATACACAAATAGAAGTCATACACAAGAACACAAAAAAAAGACATGATTAACTGCTTTCATGTGGGGTCAGCTAGTTTGTAATAGGTTTCAAATTAATGTGTGTCATATTTTCATTACAGAGGAATTAAAAGATTCTCAGTGATACATGATAGATGGCCGATTGGCCAGAGAAGTTGTTATAAAGCAAGACTTAGATTCTCAAGATTTGAGAAAACACCGTCATGGTAACCCTTATTAACAAAACTTTAAAACAAAGCACAAGATGATCCGAGTGTTTTATTATTAATTAAAAAAGAAAAATACTCATGCTGGTACTAAAATATTAATTATAACACTTTTGATGTGACTTTTTTTATTCATTTTGATACATATACAAATTGTAGAGTAAAACTCCCACTAATTTAACAGTAGTTACCAAGTTATTACTTCAGGCTTGAATTCTCTCTTATTTTGCCATTGCCATCATCTTATATCTTGTCTCTGTTTATTCCCCTTCATTTCAACTTCAAGTTCTGTAATGTTATTTCACTTTATTCGTTGCACATCTACTTTGGCATCGTCTTACCTGATGCCAGCTGGTGTTTGGGCTCTATTCTGCAACTCATACAGTTTAAACTAGCTTTTGCATTATCATCTTGAAATCGGATGAATACTAAGCCAGTCAATCTGCTTTGAAGTCAGCTGCTCAGAGATGCTGCTTGTAACTTTCTATCTGTAATATCAAATCAGTGTTATAGTGCTCCTTTACGTTCCAAGTCATATCTAAGTCTTTTTCCAACTGGAAAGTTCTGAATTGAATTTCATTAATAAAAAGTGTAAGACAGTTTAAAAAATTGTACAGTATTCTTTCATAGTTTTGAGAAAGGGAAGACTATGTTTCTTTAATTACAAAATTAGATGCATCATGTAAAATGTCAAAAAGATCAAGCTTCATCCTGTGTGAAGGACTGAAAATAAAAATAAAAATCATAACAGTAATAATGACATGTTTCTTTAAAAGAAAATAGCAAATAGTTAATTTCATGCAAACACTGATCACTCTCAAGAGGCATGTAAATATTGCAGTTCAAAGAGGTAGTATCCTACTTCTTATAGCAATCATGGATATTGTTCCTGTTTTTCTTTGTCTTTTGGTTTGGCAATTCTTATTTTTATTTTTTTAGCTTACCATGTATGCATGCTCACATCCACAACAAGCATCACCAGAAACTGCCAGAGCTCCAAAAATAGCCACCAAAAGGTATTCATTTGTAAACCAGCATATCAGCAGAACCTCTGTGCACACACACAGAGAGAGATACATCCAAGTGGCTGTTGTTTTATTCATTACTGCGGTAAGGTAGGTGGCCCTCAGGATCCAACACCCACAGAGTGTTGGATATCAGGCATAGACGGCTGGATGCATGTCTGTTGCATGCATTAATCTGGGTGTAAAAGGAGTGCATATGCAGATTTCTAATTAAAACAAATGGGAAAGTCAATGTGATTCAGATAAAAGCAAGTCTACAATGTTTGTCATTTACTTGAGGTTGTTTTGTGTATTTTTTGGACATTCTTAGAGTTTATCAGGGAAGCCAGGCGATGAAGCACAAATATTTGAAATTACTTATAAAATAAAAAATGTTTTGGTACCTTTACTTTTAGAATGGCATAGATGTCAAAAGAAGTCATATTTCAACTCACAAAACCAACTTGTTCCACCATAGACGTCACCTAGAAAACTATCATAATGTCATTGTGCAGAATACAATGTACAATTTCACTAAATTTTCAGTGAAAAAATAAAATAATTCTGTTGCAACTTTTGGCTGCAACAAAATTATTAAATAAAAGAGAAGGATGTTAGCACAAATTGTCATTGCTTAATAAATGATAGGAAACAAGTTAAAGGTGCACCAGTCTAAACTATATTAAAACAGATTTATCCCAATAATTACTGCTGGCCTTGGTTTGGTTTGCAAATTAGTCAGGTTAGAAACTATCTTTTGTCTACATATCTAACATAAATTACTCAAAGTTCAATTTGTCAAATAATTAGTGATGATCTAAAAAAAAAACAGACGACCTTATCTTTAAAAAAAAAACATTCAGGAAAAAGAGGAAACTGGAAATTAATAAAATAAATAAATAAATAACCACAAATACCCTTCATAAGTGCCAACTAACACTGAGCTGCATTTAGCACCAGTGGCAGCAAGTGGCTGCTAAATGTTCATGAAAGTGTGATGAGAGCAATGAAACTGAAGCCTGAATCCTTCCAATAAATCCATCAGGTCTATTCATGAGCAGAATGTAAGATTTCTTCACTGCTGCATTTCAGCAAACATTCATCAGTTTTCAATGATCACCACAGAGACAAAACTTGACCAATGCTATAAACATTATGTGCATTTATCTAAAATGTACAAAATGTATGCCATGTTATGAAGCAATGAGTCAAATCCACATGCTGACTATCAAATCTGCTACAAATATTTGAAGTTTGATTTTCAGCCTGAAATGCTTTTTTAAAACTTGGCCGTTCAGAACCTCCCAAGTGGGTTTGAGAAGGAATCAGACAAGCTCACTTTATTTTAGTTTCTCAGATCAAAGCCTCTTTTTTATATATATAAAACAACATCAGCGCATAATCACATGTTTTGTGCAAAAAAAAGATTAGAGTGCTTAATGGTCTTTGTCAAATAATGGGGCGCAGCAAAACTACAAAAAGAAGTGCTTTTAGCCAACAGTAAGCACTGTTATTCTAAAAGTGCTACCTTGCGATTAGTTCTTGAAACAGTCCCAACTATTTCGCCAGCTAAAGTGGATGTACAGTAGCGCTGTGGAGAGAGCTACAAGCTGACATGGATGGACAAATCCAGATCAAATTACTCATTTGGCATTTGTGGTTTGACACCTGAATCACACACACACAAATAATCCAGCAAACATCATCACATGGAGACAGGCATAAACAAAAACATAAATGCATACACAAAAAAAGCATAACAACAACTAAGAAATTCAGAATTATAACAGCAACCTCTGCGGCTTATGTCATTTCTACTCCTTCTCCGTTTTCTCCCCCCCTTGTCATTTTTTTCTTCATAATTCTCGTAACCTGTGCTATGTCCTGGCTTTTCAAGGGTGGCTGCGTAGCTCAGTGGGAGGACAAGTAGTACAGTTTTCCTGCCACATGTTGATGTGTCCTTGGCCATGACCCTTACCCCCAAATTGGCTACTTATGAGTACATGATTGTTTTCATGCTTTTAAGTGTGGCTGGGTGAATCTGAGTTCAGTGTGTTTCTCACTCCAGTAAGTCAAATCAGTCAGTACAGATTTAGGGAGAGAGTGAATGTTACTATGCAACAATTGACATAACTATGTTGGAAATATATTCATTTGGAGATTAATGCATTTCCAAAGCAATCTGTCTTGCACCACATGCAAATTAATCCAGAAGGTTTGCACTAGAGATGCCAATCTGCTCTCTCAATCTCTTTAAAGACCAAGTTTTCCATCCCACACTGATTAGGTCTTTCTATTGGGCTTTGAGAAAATCCTTGCCATATTAACTGAAAAATATTCAAATGTACAGCAAATTATTTCAGTTGAACTTCTCTCATCAGAGGATCTAAGCTTGGCAAGCATGGTCAGCAGACTGACATCCTGGTGGGAAGATGCAGATTTTTTATTCCTCTTTTAACCATTTAGCATGGCTTCAGTGTGGAGAAAAGCATGCAGCTTTGGGACTCCAAGCCCCAAAATATGCAGGCTAAAATATAAATTTAACTCAGTTTATTTCAATAACTTATTCAGCTACTGGTTCGTAAAAGTGTTGCTTAGTCCAGCCAGGTGCAACACATAGCTTTGTATTGTTACATTTTGAAGAATTTCAAAATGCTTTTTTTTAAACACAGGCTGATTCACCCTGCAATGTCTAATTAAATCAAGGCAAAAACTACCATCAAACCTAAAACCCCCTGAAGCAACGGTTATTTGCTGTACAACATTATTTCCTTTATCAAAAACAGGAAACACATTTTCCTTGAGCTATGTCATCACTAAGAACGTCTCCACTGTTTACAAGACCTTGAGGGTTTGGGGTCTATTAAATTGCAACAAAACAAGAGGAAATATCATTCCAGACTGAAGTCATGGTGACCAACAGCTGATGAAATGATTGTAAGATGGACTAAAGCAGTTCAATAAAGCTGTAAATAGAATTCAATGAAATATCTAAACTAAGCCACACAATCAAAAAAGGTGACTATTGTAGCAGCACTTAAAAATATACACAATGATCTTATTTGTTGCCTCTTTTTAAACAAAAATGATAATAGAATGAGAGTTTGGTGTCAGTAAAAATGTCTAAGAGGATTTCTTTTGTCAGTAATAATCTACACTAAACATTCAGATGAAAACCAAAGTAATCTTTGTTGCTTTGTGGATCATTTTAACAAAATGCTAAAGATATTCCCGATTACATCTCTATTGGTTATTTCTCTCTTGATTATTTCTGAAGAAGCACAAAACCTGTCCGTTTTGATTTCACCAGTCTTGCAGTCTTAACATGCTCCAATCATTTTTCTTTGTTTTCCATCTTTCAAAGTTCCATATTAGTTCCATGAAACTTAATCCGTTTCTTTTTTGGCTTCAGTTACATTAGATGATATACGTGAACAGTCTGGTCCCATGTCAGATAAATTAATTCAATTTAAAAAATAAATATATTCCAAGAGGAAAATATTATGAAATATTAGAGATTATAGAAAAAATAATTAATTTTCTAACAATTTATTCACTTGTCATAGAAGTGTCTGCAGTTTTACATTAAGTACAAAATACACACAGTGTTTACACTCAATTAAATGTTTAACTTTGTAGTGTGCAAGAGATTGTAAAATTAGTATAATGCATACTACAAACTCTTCAAATAACGTTCTGCAAGGGATGCTCTGATCAGATTTGTTACTGACAATATCGATCACTCATGATTTCCAATCACTGCCGATCACCCATACCAATCACATGGATTGGCTGTTAAATTTTTGACTTGGGTATAAATGCTACTGGCTTTGTGATCTGGAAAATAACTATAAAAAATCACCTTAATGTAGACAAAAAGATGCAAAAATATTTAAGGTTGCTGCATAATGCAGCAGCTATTCAGTCAAATGGACAACTAAAAACTTAAGATTAGTAATACAATATTTAACAGTTTGAAAGTAGTTATACAATCATAAAAGTTAGTCAAATAAATGTCATAATAATACCTCTATCAAATAATGTCAAGTAAAAAGGAAACAAGATCAAAGTTGCATTCAAGTAATTCTAAGTCTAAATTAAAACTACTTGAATAATGTCAAATGCATTATTCATGAACAAATTCTATTGTATAGTGTCAAAACCTGATTGACAGTGTTAAGGCCCTCGTGGTGGCTCTGATTGGTTGGTTCTGACCAATCAGAATTAGATTTTCTGCTGCAAGCTTGCGCAGAATGAAGGAAAGTAGGAGATACGTTGCACTTTGCAAGCTTCGAACAAGGAGATTCAGGTGATCAGTTATTGGCAACCACAGTCAGTAATCGACACTTGTGCAACGTGAAGTGGCAGATTCATTAGTCACATACTTTTTCATGGCGAACAGCCAATAATGATTGGTGGCTGATTTATTAGAACACCACTACTGCCTTGTTTTGAAGAGTTCACATATCTTCTGTAGACCTTCTAATATCACATTATATGAGCTATAATCTCACAAATCTGCATGATTGAAAGTTGGTAAGATTTATTTTCCCCAGACACATAGAAAACATTTTCCATAGAAATATTAATGGGTAGGGACAAAAGGTGACATGTAAGAGAAAAAAAAGTGCCCAGGCAGAATGTTATGAATGACAGCAAAGTGGTGATGTAGTCAGCAACATCACTTCACATATTTAAAACTCCACTGCTGAGTTCACCTTTCCACTGAGAGTATGAGTTTGCACCTATCCAAAGACATACAAACAATTTTATATCTGCTAAATGTAAATGGGAAACTGCATATTACTGAGATGGGTGGGTGGATAAATATCAGCATCCTGGACAAATGGTTACACATACGCTGTGGTGCCTTGCAGCAGGTTCATATCCCTTCAACTTTATCACAATTCATTGTGTTACGACAACTAACAACTGAAAATGAAAGACCAACAAAAAGCTGCAATATTGTGACTACAGGTGGTCTTTTTGGTCACAATATGAAACTTCAAGGAATGTGAACACATTTGGAAAGGTTAGAACAAAACATGCAATAACAAGAACCTGAGAAATTAGTTATTTTAATATCTTCCCACATAATTGTTACTTTCACTTTTTTCTGTACCTTCTAGCATCATACCCCACAATTACCATAAAGGTCACCGTTAAAAACAGATTATGCTTGTTTGTTAATTTGACAAACAAGCATTATCTGAAGTCATACTCTAATTTATGGAAAATGACTGTAGAGACAGACAGTGGGTGGAGTCTGCGACCTCTAGGCCATATGGTGATTTCTTTCCTCCACAACATAATGCATGCGATGTAAAATGTGAATGTGATTAGAAACCAGGACACATTGCTGATGTACTACATCACAAGTGTTTTGAAAGTTAACTTCTGCTGCAAATTGGACACAGGACCTCAAACCTCGCCTGTAATGCTTCAGTCTGGTCTTGGTGGAGCAGAATCAGAAAGGGAAATTTGTGTATAGCAGCAGTGGAACAAAACTCAACACACATTAATGCTAAGTCATAATTTGTATTCCATTCAGCTGTGTATTTTAATGGCTAAAGGTGATCATGTGGAATAGTGCCATCAGTGCTGTAATAATGCGAGCCGAGTTGTGTTGTCTGCGTGTGTGTGCCTGAGTTTTCAACAGAAACCAGTTTTCTCATTACACAGGGACATCTATAAAGTCAGCAGGGGTGCAAACTGCTCTGTCAGGAAAACTGGCATGAGCACAAGCCTCTCAAGTTCATTATCTAAAGAATGAGGACTATCAGCATTCACCTCCTATAGAAATTGTGTGTTCGTGTGGTTCAATGAAATAAAATGTATGTTTAAACATAACCTCCCTTAATAATTGCACTAAAAGTACTGATATGTTGGTCAGAGCTTCTCTTCATCCAACTCCAATCAAATAAGAGGGGGATGTTTTCATAAACTAACTTTTTAAAATCATGTTATGAAGTTATTCTCACAGCAAACAAATCCAGAGCGTTACTTTGATTCTTTCCAGCATGTTTGAGAAGTGCTTGAATCTCTGCTGTTAGCCATTCAGGGGCGCCTAAGGACACCAGACTGAAACACCTCTAAACATCTCTATTAAAGCAACCTGGGCTCCCACAAATCCTCAGCAATACCACAGCCTGATCACAACCATCCCACAGGACATAAAAGTTTACTTCTGCCGCAAAATGTCTGGATCAGTAGTACATTGGGCTCCAAGATTGAAGATGTTTATGTCAATATATTAATGTAAAGCCAGTCATGTGAGGAGATTTACATGGATTAAGAATTGCTTTACCCATGTGACTTTGCCCACCTACAATAGTGTTATACATACATTTTCAGATGAGAAACATGTAAATGTAAACATATTTTATGAGTAACCCAAGACCTGGTCACACGAGATGCTTAATATGTTCGGAACATATATTTGCTGTGCTCAGGTGTTGTTTATGTTAATTATGTGGAGTCTTGTGGAGCAAATTCCCAAAAGGCTCATATCTGGTTTTAGATAGATGAAAGGAAATAAATTTGCTTTTACACCAAAACTGCACAGCTGATTGTAACTAATGACTGCTTTAAGCTGCTTTGTGACCCATGGTAGCTGCTGCTACCAATTAGAGCAGATTTCAAGAATCTAAACGAGCTAGTTTTGATGTCTTGCCTCTTGGGACTTTAAAAGGTTCCACAGCTTAAATTAGAAGGTTTACAGGTGTGTCATGACCTTCGATGTACCATGCAGATGTGAGCTCCACAGAAACCAAATTTTTTCCCAAACTCTTTCTATGAGCAAAAAGTTATTTTTTTAGCCCTGATTTTAGTCACAGAATCTGACTATGCCAGTGTTTTTCCACCTCCACATTTGCTCCCCCTCAGCGTCTATGCACTACTTCTCTTTCTGAGAGCTACTGTTTCCTTTTAACATGAACATGAGACAGAATTGTGTTTAGGTGCTAGTTGGAATGAATGCAGAATTCAGATTGAAGCTTCTTTTATAGATTTTGATCTCCATGGCACAGAGCAGTTCTAAAGAGGCAAGACCCATTGTAAAAAAAAAAAAAAAACCTCCTAAGACATGTACTACTCCCCACACATTGTGCTCTTTGCCAACATTCCACATTATTTCATTCTCATTTGAATTCACCTCACCCTCTCTTAAACTAACCTTATCTCCCTCTTTGCTTTTCTCATTCTCTTGCTATGGCAGCCCCTTTGTGCTTTCCATCTCATAAGCAACAATTTCTTTTTAGAATATAATACTCAGCTTTTCCCTTTGGCCATTTTGTAGAAAGTGTATATACACACGTGTATATGTACAGATATACACATATGTATACATGCACACATCTATCTATCTGCATATTTATAGCAGCATTTTTGCTGCTATACTTAAATAGAATTAATGTGTGTCTAATATGCCATCTCTGATAAAAAATATATTTTTTGCTTATGTCTGTCATCTGCTTGACTATAAAAGCAAAGGGATTTTGATCTGCTATAATAAAATCTTCTCTTGGAAATATGAGGACCAACACCACATTAACCCCCAAAGTCTCAGTAACAGGAAACTGATAAAGGGCTCTATTGTTTTAACTTTCAACATGCTGCAGGTGGTATAAATAGTTTACGTAACACTTTCTAGAAGAACAAAGGTTTAATTTTTTTTTTTATTTTTTGTTTGTTTTCTGGGCTACAGCCTTGTCTAAACATTCCTGTAATTCTTTAATTACAAAAATTACAAGTTTTTTTTACAAAACAAATTACTTGTAACCAAACTACCAAAATTTGCAAAAACTTTCAGAGGTCAACTAATTATCTTGTTGCTTTAGGGAGGCTTAGTACATTTTCATTTTGGGGGGGGTTACAGAATTATGCCAATCATCACACAACTGGTACCACTTCTATGTAGTAAAATAAAATTAATCAAAGTTATTTCCTTGCCATGAATGAAAGCAGTATTTTCCTTTGGGGAAGCCACCGACAACTTTCCTGTCCAACAAGCATCGACAGTAACAGAAGTACTTTGATGTGATGGAGCTCCTCGGTATATTTATTTCACAAAACACAAACATACACAGTAAGGTAGAAGAAAGTGTGATAGCAGCTTACTTGCTCCAATATTTTTGCACTGCTACCCTCCTTGTTTGTTGTTAAAGATGGGCCATGGGTGATATATTTTGTAGAGTTATTGCAACCACCTAATAGGAATAAACACCAAGTTGCCTGTTGGTGCCAATATTTAGGACACCTGTTCAAAAAGATACTCTAGCCAAATTTAGAATTGCAATAGCTGGTCAAAAAATAGCACCACACTGCCTACATTGGATGGAATCTGTTCAGCCATTTCTGCCCGTTCAGCATATCTATGTTTTTACAGAGCTGTTGTCACACATGATGCAATCGGAGCTCACCGAGTAAAAAGAGGAGCAGGATGGAGTCTGAAAGCATGCTGGTTTTAAAAGGCCTGCATATAGCTGAATAAAACCATAGAGGGAATAGTTATAGCAACATTTTACATAGGCTTCAAATGCAGCACATTACTGGTCAAACTACACGGACAGGATTGCACACGAAGAGCAGACGTCTTCAGGACTCCTTTTCTGCTACCACTTGTTAGCGAGAGGCATATTATCTTTGTATTGACATCTACCGTTTCAAAGAGTTTCAGTGAAAGGACTCAAGTGCTTAAAAATAACTGTATGCTATATTACTTGTGTCATGTCACTGATCGATTGGACATAAATACATGTTATGTGAAGCTGTGCTACTGATGCACCCAACTAATTTAACAAAATGGAAAGAAGGACTGGATGCAGTTGAGGAGAGTCTCAAAAATGTATGTGGTACATGAGTGACACAGTTACATACCTGTTTATCATCGAGAGAAAGGAAAAATAAAAGAGAATAAATAAGTTACTGGTTTCTATCCATATATTTAACTGTTCATCCAGTAAGTTAGGTTTCAGCTGTACTTTTACTGTAGCCATGGCTATTTTTAGCATCACACCCACTTACCACCATACAGCATATCCACAGTTGGGAACAGGTATGGAATTGATTATCCAATTCTCCCCGCAACAAACTAGCTAACAATGATTAAAAAAACAAAAAAAACAAAGCAGATACAAATCACACTCAGATTCACTCAGACTGTGACTCAGGAGAGGATCACCCAAACAAGAAATCCTTTGGGGATTAAATAGCGGTTGTGATTTTAAACCAGAGTTGCTCATGTAAAAACTAATCAAAAAGAACCAGGGTGCCATAATTATATGGTCTGTTAACAACGTCGGAAAAGCTAAAAGAGAAGAAAGTCAGGAGGAGGCCTAGGCCAGCTCATTAAGTGACAAACTGATAAATTAGATATAAATAGCTACTGCAATGCAAAGGACTGAATTCCACTGCAGTAACTGCAGGAAGCACAAACTGAATAAGGGTACGGAACCATAATCAAAGGAAAAGCCACTGCACGGCATGAACAAACTGCACTCTGAGGTGGCTGAATAATCATAGATGTAAAAAAAAGACTGGACCATAAGATTATTCAATGAACCCGTCAGAAATGGAAGGTGAGCTTTACCGCATTACAGAATCTGAGACACAAATTCAGCATCTGTCTCACATAAGCAGCTGCAAGATGATACCAGATAAAGCAGAGCTGAAATGGGTATAGTAAGGGAGTATGTACGCTTTATTTGTATAGTACCAGGTGAAAAAAAATCACAAGGTGCTTTACAATATAAACAAGAATGAAAAAACAGAAGATAAAACGTTGAATGAAGCACACATGCAACATCAAGCAGCATGAAGCTCTCAGCCAGGATAGTCTTCAGCTGCTTCGTAAAAGAATCAAGACGGCAGAAAAACAGAGCGAATGCATTCAATAATCTGGAGACACAACTCTGAAGGATGTATCCCCTCTGGCCTTAAAATGTGCTCATGAAACCACTAAAAAAAACTTTTATGCAGTGCTTTAAGTGAAAAAATATAAGAGCCAGAGTTCATCTTAATGTCATGCAAATATGAGACAAACATGGTGACATTTTTAAATAGTCATGCATAAAGCAGTGATATTACAAACAAAAGTGTAAAGCCAGTTCTTAATCAAATCTAGAGGTTAACTTCAAAGTGTCATGGAGCCACTTATCAGCTATAAGCAACATGGTGTGACAAAAAAGATAATATAAAACAAAAGCTCCTTGAAAATATAAAGTGATATGCCCGCTTGAGATTTCACTATTGTTTCACAATTCTCGGTTATTTGGATTTTTGCCTGTTGGTGTGATTGTTTCTTGTGTGTAATTTGTGCTTCGTAGTTTGTGCCACAATAGTTATTTAATTCAGGTCTCATTTCATAGTTTATTGTTGTGTTGTTTGTGTTCCCCTTTTTATTCTGTCATGATATACAGTTTTTACTTCCTTTCAGATATTACCGTACTCTGTTGAGTTCTCCCTGTATTAAATATTCCTTGAAGGAAAAATAAAACAAAAGGAAAAACTAATCAAACAGGAGATCTCCTCATTTCCATATTCAAATTGTAACTTTAATGTTCAGGATATCAAGAGTGTGCTCAGTGGAACTAAAACTACTAAAAGTCCTGGTCCGGATAATATCTTAATGCGTCTCCTCTGCCATTGTGCAGATCAGATTTTTTATCACATTTTTAGGCAGTCACTAGAGCAGCAAAGGGTTCCTGCAGTGTATAAAAATGCATTTTTTTCCTATGACAAAAAACAACTCACCTTAAAAGTGATATTTGACGTGTGGCTAAAATCTCTTCAGTCATGAAATCTCTTAAAAAACAAATTAAGAGAATTGGTCAAATTCATAAAGGATAAACTAAATCCTTTAAAATGTGTCTATGGATGTGACAAAAGGGTTCAAAATGCATTCTTCAAACTATTTTTAAGTACACTGATGAATTTGGCATATACATTTTGTGACTTTTTAAACTGATTCACGCTTGGCTTGCCATACTTGCTCCAAATCTTTTGTATGTTTGGCCTCTGCTGATATGTTTATGTTAGAACTCACGTTCCATGGGCCAAATCTTCCTTTAACAGTTGCAGTTCTGGAGCAGCATCATCTTTTCATTCATGGTCACGTAATTGCAGCCATAAATCTGGTGTGCAGGTGCAATGATAAGGAGAGGTCCAGTAGTAATGTACATTTAGAGAATGTTATGAAAAAGCACATCCATTAACTCTACCAACCTCTAACGTTACCCATCTGTCCTGTTGTATTTATGTCTTTCACTAGCAAAGACACAGCACATTGCTGAAAAACTCGTAAGTTTGAAAACAGCATTTGTTATAGAGGATACAAAGATGGACATTGGGTGAAGCTGTGCTTTGATAGAACAGGTGCCATTTCGGAGCCACTGCTTGACCCAGAGCAAACCCCAACTTAAATATAAAGGTTATATTTTTCTTCCCGAAAAGACCAATGTTAAAAAAATATTCTTGGACCTGGGATAACTGACCTGGTGGTCCCCCACTGTCAACGGCCGTACAAGCAGTGATGGAAGCTGTCAAGTTGAATGATGAGTCCCTTTGGGCTTACTTGTCTCTGGGAACTCATGAAACAGCAGACTGCTACCAGGTGGCCAGAGGGACTGGAGCTTCTGAGGTCGCACAAGCAAAATATGGTTTTGGAGGAACTCAGAGAGGGGATGAAGGGAAACACAGGGGAGAGAGAGATGATTGGGTTTCTTTAATGGACCCGTTAGCCCTCGTGATGTACTCTCAGATAAGTGGAAGACAATAAATAGATTCCAGGGAAACCCTGGAACAGTTTTGTTAGAGAACAAAAATACAAATTGAAAATACATCCCAGTACTTGTTGAGCATGCAAACAACTATTTACTCCAGCAATACATCTCAAAATAAAGCCAGAAGTCTCAGTTCATTTCACTTCCACATTTTACTAGACTTCAGTCCTATTAGTAAATTGAAAACAAACATAGGACAAAAGAGCTCTACTGTGTGGCATCACAAACAAGCAAGTGCTCTGCGACACAAAGCATCAGTCTTTTGGCAAAAACACCTCAAATAAACCAGCTGAATGGACTCACTGCACCACTTATGAATATCCACTCTCCATTTGTATTCCTCTCAGTAGAGCTTCACATGGCAATGTTAATCTCAGAAACCGAGTGCTGACCAATGTGGATATGTATGCTTGACTTAGGCCAAGATGCACCACAAAAAAGAGAAATCTGATAAATTGACAGCAGGCAGGGAATGCAAGTAAGCTTCAGTACGTGCTTAGAAGTATCAATCGAACTGTCATATCTAAGAGCATCACAACCATTTGGCTGTAACTGTCTACAGGATCATCTCTGCTGAAAATGAGTTGGAAGACTCACAGTTAAAGTGGGAGATGCTGCCAAAAGTGGGAGAAACTGACAAGCCACTAATAGCTGACCAAATAGGCATTGTGGTGATTGACGAACTACGGACAAAACAGAAGTGTAAGATGCAAGGATCCTAAGTGATTGAATCGTGAAGAAAGAGCAGAAGAAATTGCAAATATAAGAAGAACTGACAGAGAAATTTGAGAATTTAAAGAAACTAAAGACATCAGTAGTGCCAGTTGAAATAAGAACTCTTCTGTGGCTGTAAGAGTGACTCCCAGAGTGACTCCATTAGATTCCAGGAACAGCCCTGGAGATTTCTGTTCAGAAGAGCAGACTCCTAGAAAAGCTAATAGAGTCTAAAACTTCACTCTGACTCCTACTGCAAGGACCATAGCAGCATCCTTGACTTTAATGCTTCATTTTACCTCAGAACATTTCCAGGTGGCACAGAAGGACAAGAAAAGGCAGAACAGGATGGATTTAGATTTAGTGAGAAATGTGCGATACTTTTGACACCTAACCAGATCTGATCACATTATCTCAGTTCTTGGTTATTACCTTACATTTATTTATTTGTTATTCTATTTCTAGCATTAAATGAGCACCAAATTCTGTAATCAAATGTAAAACATGTACACTTTTCTGAGAGATTTTTTGACTTTCTCTGCCTCAGCAAGATTATATTCTATTCTCTAATGCAATCAAATCCAGCATGAAATATAAGCTTGAATAAGCGATAAAATTATGTCTAAGATGATGATCAAGGTTTTATCCAATTTAAGCACTAGCGGGCTGTGACTAATCAAGATCTAGAAGGTAGCTGTGAAACTGCTTACAGCCATAATAAGGCCAAAAGGTAACTTTTCCCTCCAATTTTTGATTTAATAAGTTAGATCGCTCAATCAAGTCAGAGTTCAAAGAACTTCCAGATTTCTTTTCTTTCAAATGAGGCCTACATGAAAAAATCTGTCAAAACTTTATTTCACTGTCTGTGTGCATGTGTGTGTGCTCACGAGACCTCAGGCTAAACATCCAAGCTGATGTTTCAGAAACCCTAAAAACCATTTAAAAGTAGAAGGCGGCTCATTTTCTTTTTTCACTGCACCGCAGAGAGAGAGCGAGACAGAGAAGAGTGAGAAAGAGAGTGACCCAGTTAGAGAAAATTTAAATAGGGATTCCATTTAGAGGGCCACATTAATTGGAGCAGATGCCTTCTCAATTATTAAGAGGCCTCCAAGGGTGTTAGCACGAGCTAAATTTATCCCGCACGGCTTTGACTGGGCTTGTCCAGAGCATCTGCAGACAGATAGAAACGTGCGCAGGGCTTCATACTTCATCGTGAAGATGTCCAACACACTCCACACACACAAACTGGTAAGTGCTCGAAAAAAAGGTTAAAATTAGTGTGCCAATATATCTTGTCCATATCCATTACTAAAGCCTGTGCACACATTCCTTGAGGTATTACCTATAGAGGAAACAAACTCCGAAATAATCCTGCCAAAAGTACACTGTATCTATTTGAACCGTAGAAGCTGTCTTGTATCCATCACTCTGCATTACATCAATAAACCAGTGAGGATAGTACACAGGCTTTGACATAGCACTGAACTAAACAAAAATGTAGAGAAAGAAAAATTAGAGCCGTACTTTTAATCAATGGAAACTCAACTTCTTTGCGTCGTCATAAAAAATCTGGAAAATCGGAAAACAACAGGCCGAATTCCGACAATACCTTTTTTGTCTATTAATTGAGGCTACAATGAGTTTTGAGTTTTTGATTAATTCATTGTCTCCCTGATGTGGACTGGTGGCCACAAGCTGTGGTGGAAGACAACATAAAAATGTCCGACTTCAAGTGATGCAGAATTTAATTAGACGTCACTCCGAGAAAATGTCACAAAGGCAAACAAATGGCATTCTGATTTTCAGAAAATGAGTTTTTGCTTCATGAGTTTGTTTGAGAAAACTTGTTTTTCTAGCTAAGATTTGTTTCACACACCTGTGCTGTACCATCGGGACTTGATTCCAAGCATCAAATAAATAGTTTTAATATTACAGTCAAGTTGTGTCATTTTGACTTAAACTGACTCCAAGTAAATGGAACAGATGACAAATTGTACTTATTGCAAAAAAAAAAAAAAAAAAACGCCATCATTTCATGTTTTCACTTATTTGCTATAATAGAATCAAACACAGTGTTCCTGGAAAGCAGGAAGCTAATTATTATGGCAGAAAAAAAAGCAAAAGCACAATGACCAAATTGTGTCCTTTGCTAGTAAAGTACCATGAGGAGTTCAGGCAAGGTTGTTAAAAGCTCTTTGTTATTAACAGCAAGAAAGGAATTAAAAATGTTTTCCATGACGGGATGAAACATCTGTGGCTCATGCTGTTCTTACTCTGAAAATAAAGTGAGCTGCTATATATCGAGACCCAGAGCATGATGTGCAATTTAATGTTAATTTTCCGCCTATTCACACTTTGCTGATGATTACATAGATAACTGGCACTCCACCTAGATTTATAGAAGCTAATTAATCTATGTCAGAGAAACTTGGAGGCAAGACAGTAGGGTGCAAAGGCAGTCAGATGAGAACATGCAAACATGACCCTCCCCCTACCCAACACACAGATTCAAGAACTTCCTCTACTTTTGAATCTGCCTCTCTCTTTTCACTTCTTCCAAACATATGCTGTCTGCAATCAGAAAGGCAGCCAGCAGAGTAGCCAATGAGGACAAGGTCAGCAAATATCTGGGCCAGTCATGGGTTGTTCTTTAATATCCAATGCCCATTTCTTCCCTTCAAGTCTTCATCTCCTCATGTCGACCTTGACCTGTTTCCTTTTGCCCGTGCCCCCCATCCTCCTCTCATCACTCTACCTCTCTTTCTTTCCATTTTGGAATGATTTATGACCCATGATGCTTTGCTCTTGGGCAGTTTATTAACTTCATGGAGCAGAGCTAGATGGACAGCAGACTTCACTTCATCTTACATTTTTTTTCCTCCTCATATACTTTAAGCATAAATGATGTCCCTTTACACTCTTAGAACTCCTATTCATTCTTGGTTCATGAACCTCTTCTTAGTAACCCTTTGCAGGCTTGCACCTTTTTTAATCCTATCGAGATGAAAAAAAGACATGCATGATCAATGTTTCACAAGGTGACGTATATCTCAACACATCTTTGTGAGTGCACTCTCCTTACCCATTTGGGTGAATAGCGTCACTATAAACATGGTTTATGCTGGCATTACTTACTCAGGAGCTGGAGACACAGTTTGTGTGAAGCTCTTGTTAGATTCCTGTCATGTGACCTACAGTGAGGCTGGTGCTCCTGACATGCAAGCCTTTTATATTGGAAGAAATCCTGGCATTTATATGCAGCACTGAAATGCAAAACCATGTCAGAAACGCACAGTTTTCAGTCATCTAAGGCCATGTTATGGAATATTTAAAGCTCTACCAGTATTTTGAGTATATTGCATCACTTATCTTGTTCATTACTTTTATGTCCTTGAAAGCACAGCACACTTTATGGCATACATGTGTGAGAACATGGTTTCTAGTAGCTCAATTCAAACATAGAAGGGAACACTAACCATGTAAAGTGACATACACCTTTCTTGGAAAGCATAAGCAGTTACATAAATGGTCCATATGTCAAATTAATAGAAAATAAAGCAATTCCTGCATGATCTTATCAGTATGTTCCACTAACAGCCCAGCATGACAGCACCACCAATGTCTTGATAGTATCTGTAGTAGCAGTAATGCTCATGGAAATGCAAGGATCATGGGCAATGGACTTAACAAGCAACAGTGCCGTCAAATAGTATTTTCCAAATTATGGATACTTTTATGTTTGTTCATGGCAAGTGGTCACAGCTCAAGCATTTTTCTTTCATCAGTAACATGATAAAATACAAAATGCAGTTTTTATGTGGGGATCTCATATCTCTCATTTAAGAGAAAATAAGCTACTCAAAATAAGTAGTCTTCTGTGAATTAAAGTTTATGCAGAAATCACTTTAATACGTTATTATTTACTTGCCTAAGAAATAATAATAAAAAAATTTAAAAAAAACTGAAAACATCCACACTTGGAGTAGGCAAAAAATATCTCAAAAAGTAACATTTCATGCCCTTATCTAAAGACAACTAAGAGCAGGAGCATCAATGATTTTCTTGTTTCCAAAAATCTATTCTGGCCTACGATCATTTAGTACATTAAAGACAAAAGGCAAACATTTTAAGATCTATCATTTAAAGAAAGTAAGCTTATGCAATTTAACAACTGGTGTAGTACAATTCATTTTCATTGTTTTATTGTTGCATGTTCTCAGCATACATATAGTGAGAGGTGTTGTGCTTTATTATTTATAATCTAGGAGTCATATAGATGATATTAATGGCTGAAGAACTCAAACTTGAAAAACACCAAAATTATTTTTTGCTTGCTCAGATTTATAGTTACTGAATGATAAAAAAAGAATCCCTTCCTGCCAATTAGAATTTGAACCAATTTAAACAGTACCATACAATCCCTCCTATTTTCTCCATTCCATCAATATGTATGTTTCAATAAACAATGTCACACACTGCACTAAAATGGAGTAATAAGAGAGAAATGTAAAGTGACATACATAGACTTCTGACTGCTGATGAGAATATCCTTTACCAAATATGCTGATTGAGTGTCAGTGCTGCCGTATGGCCTAAAGCCGGAAAGAAATGAAGACATATTTACATAAAGGGGTAAATATGTTCAGAAAATGCCTTTCTAATTATCTTTAGTAAAAGTTAAGAGTTTTGATGTGGGCATGTAATTACTTATAATTCATGCATACGGATTTGTTTTCCTTAAAAGAGGTTTAATGACTGTCTTGACGGACCCCATGTGTGATTTTTTATATTTCCAATTTATAATGACCAAACAAATTCTGCTCTATCAAAGACGACCTGAACCAATCTAACAATATCAGATGATCTGATTTTTCAACCTCAGCATTTTGTAAAACTCAAATATACCAAAAAATATCAGCACATTTGTTGAGTTATATGGTTTCAAACATTCACTAATGAGTCTCTGCGCTGTGTTGCAAGAGTCGCATATTTGTGTTATTACAAACAAAATCAATAATCAAAATATTTAAACTCACTTAAATGTGTCACCACTGATATTCTGATGTATATTGTATCTGTATGTGATGGCTGGTTGTTAATATGCAATGTACAATAATATAATAGAATGTTTCTAGAGGCCAGAACTGAATAGGGATTTTTCTGTTTTCTATACCAGCTCTAAACCTTTTTTGTTGGTGTTTTTGAGTTGGTTCTTTCCAGCAGTCTTTCCCAGCAGAACACCAGCGGTTTTACCTTGGGTTTTGTGGATAATAGCTTTTGTCTACCAGCATATATTGTATAATCATATAACTCATTGGAGACAGTACAGGGCTGCACAACAGGCTTTCATTTTATGTCCAATACAAGGGCAGTGGTAGAAGGCTGCGTTAAACAAAAAGAACATCAAAGTCATCTTTTCTCTATACTTAGTCTGTAGGGAAGGTGAGAAAAGAAGGGCAGGGGAAACGGAGGGAAAATAAGCAGAGGAACAATTAAGGCAAGGTGATGCGTGTGAAAGAGACGTTTACCTCTTTTAAGACTGAAAGACCAGGTTATACCCCTCTGCTGGAGACGTGTCATACCCCCTGCTTTCAACTTCATGCCACTGTTTAGTCCACCAACCAGCACTTTATCACAAAGATACCACTTCTTGCACTGCAGCCCAGCTATCCACCTCAGGCTCCACTCATTCCCACTTCCACTCCATTTATATGTTACATCTAAATCTTTTCTTTCGATTTCCCCGTCTGATCCCCTCACTCCTATTGTCTTTTTCAGGCCGAGCCCTTAAATCCTATATTTTCTTCATTTCCATCTTCACTGTCTCTGTGTATTACAAAATCCCTGTTATCTTCCCTGCATCCCCTATTCTTTTTGTTGTCTCGCTCTCCTCACATAAGACCTAGATTCACCCTCCCACTCTGAGGCTGTGATTTTCTGACTCAACCTTGAACCTTTCCCTTTGTTCCAAATTACAGATGCAAAAAGAAATAGCATTTGAACTCATACAAATTGCAGTGCTATTCGGGCTCTGTAAAAATGAACGGCGTTGAGGAACCGATTCATTTTTTGTGTAAATCTATGTTACAGTGGACATGATGCAAATGGAAATATTATTGCACGTTTGTGTTTCACACAATCATAACAATACACAGATTGCTGTGCATGTTAATGACCAAAAGAAACACTTGCATTGCAAGCTGAATAATTGATGTGGGAGAAAAAAAGGATGTATAATTCAAATAAAGTCTCACAAATTTCATATGCAGGATACCCAACACTGAAAACAAGCACTATGAAAACATCAAATATGCACTTGAGTGGGTATGCTAATGTTTTCAAATGCTTTGGCATGGCTCATAACATCTTTACAACTCTTAGTATACAAAAATCAGCTAATATTTGGTCTGACATTTTTCAAGCAATATCAAGACACAGGCAAAATACTTAAAAGGTTATTGCATTGATTATTCCTTGTATCTGTACATAAGCCCACCTTTTAAGACACTATTCCTTAATATCGTATTGAAATCAAATAAGAGCATTCCGCATTTTGCATTGCTTACTTAGCTGAGTAATAAAATTAGTAAAGGTGCAGTTTTGCTCATTCACATGTTCTTCTAGATTTGAAGACAACAAAATATATTAAAAAAAAAATGTTTACTTTTCTTCTCTTTATTCAACCAGGTAAAACCCTGTTGAGTTCCAGATCTTACTTGCAAAAGGGACCTGGGCAGAAATAATTTGCAACACATAATCTGGTTACACAAGTTTAAAAAAACAATGTGTTCCTTGTTTTTAAGAACCACTCAAAAATAATTCCAATGAAATAAGATCTGGTTCACCAGTTCCCCTAATCTGAAGTTGACTTACAGACTTAAGATTATGACCAGCAATATGCACAATGCATTAGTGTGCTTAAAACACAATGTCTGCCTGGGAAACTTGCCAACTTAATTACAAACCAAGCTTTCTTAAGCACTTTCCATTTTTTCAGACCCCTTGCACTATTGCCATTTTTAGCTATTCATGAGTCTTTTTCTCTGCCTTTGAATTTCCATATTTTATTATGAATAATTTGTCATCTGTGGCTCCAACTCCAGCGGTCTTGTTCTTCTGTGTTTAAAACAATAAGAAAACCTCTTGAGAGCATAGAAACAGCTGCTTCACCTGAGGTGATTATACAGAGAGTAGGAGTTGGGTCACTGCTGTGCACTGTATTAAACTGAGCTCTATTGTAGAAAAATCATGCATTCTTCCCATGTTATTTATACTTGACCCATTTCTGATACAAAATAATGCAAAAGTAAGGTTGACTATTTGAGCATTGTTTCCTTATTTTGTCTTTCCCAATTAATTTCCAAGCAGAGTTCCAGTGATCAGACAGCAATGACAAGGTTTTCACATTTTATTATATTAAATCAAAATATCCACAATATGAAGATCTTTTGTTTCTTTAACACAAATTTCTTTTCAGTGCAGCAAATTACAGGTAATTTCAGTTAATAAGTTAGACAAAACTAAAACTAAAAACAATTGGACAAATACAATTAAGCACATCTGTTTGGATTTAAGCAGGCCTCACACACTGAGCATTTTATCAGGTTACAGAAACCCAACTATTTTTTTAGGAATTTTATTTGATGGGCTACATAAAATAATTAAATACACCTTCTGCCGCCGTATATAATTTTTCTAAAACATATATTTCATATACGTTTATCGTGACACTATAGTATAGACGTTCTCAATGTGGGCGGTACCGCCCCCCAGGGGGCGTTCAGAGGACGGCAGGGGGCGCTGGCGGACATTTTTACAAAAGGGGGGCGCTGGGATGCCTTAGGGGGGCGTTTGGTCAAAGGTAAATTTATTGTCAATAATAAAATAATGGTCAGTGAAAAGTAGCCTGCAAGTTATTTGGTGGGGGCAGTGGCGCAACTACACATTTCTCATCGCAAAAAACGGCGGCCGTGAAGTTGCGCTTCGCTTTAGTCTTAAATTAAATTCTAATTTTTCTTTAAATTAATTTCACGTACTTGCGTTACATGTTTAAATCTTGACTGGCGGGTCAAATAACCAATCTCTACATCACTCGCCTAAAAGCTTAACCAAGTGAGCTGTTCAGGATCTACTACAGCCATGCTCAGAAAGTCAAATTTGAGACTGTAAGAGGACAGACATAAACAAGTTTAAAACATTTTTGTAAAGATTTTTAAAAGGCACTATAAATGTGTGAAGTTGGTTTAGTTTATTAATCCATAGTTCACACCATATATTCAGAGACAAACTATGTGACATCGGGAGGATTTTTACTGCTTATTCTGCTATGGTAGCAGAAACACTAGAAGAAAAAAAAAGGGGAGGAAAAAACATTCATGTGACATGAGAAAGGATTTTGACAATACCCAACACTCTTCAAAAGACGACCTACTGCAGCAGCTCTTCAAGGTTTGTTTACATCTACAAACATTTAAACTTAAGATCAACCCACAGTCGTCTTTTGTGGGCCACTGAGTTGTTCCACCAGAGCTGCTGAAGGTTAAGTGCTTTACTTACTTAAGGGCACCACTGCAGCAGAGGGGAACATAATTCATTAAATTCCCCTGCCAAGACATTTCTCTTAGTTCTTTGAGGTTCGGTTTGAAGATCTTCGAAATGCATGCAAATCTGAAGCTAAGTTAAATTAATCCACATTTGATTGTAAAAATAAACTAAACAACATGAATATTTAAAGGTCTCGATTGACAAATGGAAACATTGAAAAATGAAGGTGAAATTCATTCTTTTAATTACATGAATTTTGTTGGCGTGTAAAGAAAAACAAAACAAAAAAAATTAAATATACCAATTGGGCTTGTCCTGGTGACAACAGGGTACAACCCTGCATCATGTTTCTGTACAGCTGAATTGCACAAAAGAATAAGCAATGTGCTTAATAATCAGAAAAACCGACAATGTGCCCCTCTCATGAGTGATTTTTTTTTTTTTACTTTTAGTGAAAATTCTGTGTTGATATAGTAACACAAAGACTTTTGTTGGGCTCCATTACTCCGTGGCAGAGAGCCTGAAGAGCAGTGAGGTTCAAATTGGTAACAGAAGACCAAGTATGTAGCCTTTACTTGTAAAAGAATATTTTTCTTCACCCTGCAAGTGTTCACAGCATATAGCACAAATCTAAAAATCTTACACATCTTACATTTGTTAAAATACCCAGCAACAACAGAAGTATAACTGATGCATTTATTGTTAAAAACCTAGGTAAAAAAACCTACTATTACAGTAATAAATGCTTCTATTCATTTTATCTGCAAACCATAAGAATCCAGGAATGAACAAACTGTATTAAGGAAGCAATGCAAAATCAAAATCCATGTAAAGATCTGATCTAATTTATAGATGAATACTTTTACATCTACAAACGGCAGAGGTCTTCTTGCACTGTGATACGAGTCTTTTGGTAACCGCTCAGGCTTTTCATGGCAAGTTGGTATGCAAACTCTGAGACAGAGGCTGATGCAGGTCAGCAGGCAGGTCAGCGGTTATCAGCCTCCTGCTTGTGCACAACTCTCAAGGAGAGGAGGAGATGCTATGGCATTGTTGAAATAAATCACAATACTGTGTGGTGGTGATGAATAGGTTTGATACAAAGTAACCCATTGTTGTGTTAGCTGACGATTTGTATTTCAGAAAGAAGTAACATATGAAATCTGTAACTGTATACTCTCAGATGTCAATTCATATCTGATTTGCACATTAATGGTGTAACAGAAGTGATAGTGTAACAGAGACCATTTGATCTCTAGCCAATCTACCATCTACATTTTTTAAACGCCAAAAAATTGTCACATACACTTCACAATTTAGAGATGCCACACATTTGAAATCAGGTATTTAAATACACTTTACGAAAAGACAAGGATTCTATTGTATACTGAATAAGAGTAAAGATTTTCTTTTAAAGAGTTGCAATATGTTTTATCAGTAGTTTGAATACAAGGATATTACTTTGGTTAGCCCGAGCATCGCTCCTTCACCCTGACGTTCCCTCGGGGTGAGTGGGGGACACCGATTTATGTTTTCGCATCCACCTGAATAATGTGCAGTTCCGTCACCGTCTTTTTATAATGTCTTAGTTCACTTGCTTGCTTTGCAGTGAACGGCACGTTTCTACCTCAAATACAAAGAATTCAACCACAAGAACTGCAACCTGTCTTACACTCTGAGTCTAACTCAGTACAGCAAAACAGACATTAAAAACAGACATTATATAAAACATTCTCCTTTTGTGGGATTTTACCTCTACAAACACAATGGTTGCTCTGTCCACTATTACAGACTTTTATTTCTCACAAATGGTATCACTTGGTCAGCTCAATGTAATGAAAGATTCACAGACCGTTTACATGCACCAGATCCCATCACATGCATTATGCAATGAACCTAGTGGGATTGGTGTTCAATCCTTTTCTTTTATGCTCTTAAGTCACCCTTGCTCCTTCTATTTTTTTTTATATCTTCCATGACTCTGTCATACCTGCAAACTTTTGAATTTGAACCAAATGATTGAAAATCCACTTTTAAATCCTCTTCATTCATTTCTGATTGCTCAACCACAGTTTTCTTTTCTCTGGCATCTAGAGGTAAAAAGTTTGACTCGTGACACTGCTGCCTCATGAATCACAAACTTGCACCACCCTCTGAGCTTGATGTGCAAGTCTGTTTTCTTTCTATTCCTCAGTCGGATGATCTGCCTTTCAGACTATAAATCATTTTCTCACCCCTCTTCTGTTTTTAGTCTCTTGCTGTTGCCATCTGTCTGTATTAGTTCTTCATATTCCTGCTTTTCAGCATCACAATGAAATTTTCATTTGTTCAGGATCATCACAAGTTTGACTAAAATAACAACCTTATGGACATAAAAAGCAAGGCAATTTGCAAGATTCAACTTGTATTTCATTGCGGAAGTAGGAATTAACTGTCATTTCAGTGCATTTTTTTTTTACATAGCTCTATTTTATATATTATCTTAAGGAAGGGCAAACACCCTAAACTCATTTTCCATTATAGAAACACTTCAGTTCAGTCCACCTACAGCTCAATAAACTCATAAATCAGAAGAACTTATCAGGAAGATGAAGATACTGAAAACAGCTCAAAATTATGGAAAATTACACAATCCTCCTTCTCCCCAAAGATCTGACCAAATTTTAAAGTAGGTACTTCCTACCAGCTGTAAATACCCTTTAAGTTCCCTCTAATTAATGAAGTGCAGCCTTACAAAAGTGAATCTACCCAGATCTTTTTCCAATACATTTCTAATATGATGCTGGACGATTTGACTTCTGGTATTGACTTCAATTATTCAATACAATTATTTCAATATCTGCTGGAAAAACGTTTTGGTGTACATTTTTTGTTTAATACATAGCATCTATTTTATTTGGCTTTCAACTCCAGCAGGATCTATTTTTAAATTGTATATTTGTTTGTTTTTAAACTGTAATTTTTTATTTTTATTTTCTGTTATGTTGCGTTTTAATGTACAGCACTTTGTATCAGCAATGGTTGTTTTAAAGTGCTTTATAAATAAAGTTGGTATATGTTATGGTATAGTTATTTACTGATCAGCATAAAAAACATAACGAGTACCAAGGATTAAAGTATATTCCATTTTAAAATTATGATTCTAGCTGTGTTGTAAAACATCTAAAATGGTCTTAAAAAACAGAAACAAAGGAGAAAAAGAAACAAACAGGTAAATATTACACTGACCTGAATTGCTCTGATATAGACAAAAATTTATATAATAAAAAAGTTAACTTAGGGGAGAAAAAAGTTTTATACGAAATGCCAAAGGATAGATGTTTCAGCAGACAACATAGAATATCACAAAATAACCCATAACACTGAAATATAAAAGTCTGAGAAATAATGTAAAAGGGAAATAATGTTGGGCTTTGCCTAACACAAGCAACAACTGCAAATTCTCCATCGCAACCTTGGAAAGACAGGCACAAACAAGTATGTGAACTTATTGGTCAATGTATTTGACAAGTTCATTGAAGTAATATCCATATGTATTTGAAATATGTTTGATGCAAAATAACTTTTCAATCCCCTTGACACAAAACTGTGGGTCTCTTATTGTACGTCTCATTTCATACATACGAAACTACATCCCAGATGCAGAATTAAAAGCAAGGACACACCTGTACACTTTGTCCTTGGCTGTAAAGCACATTGCATAAACCTCTCACTGGGGACCCTAAATATCTCTATACTTACCCATAAACACTGAACAGCAGACAGGCACATGGAGGCACAGGCCTAGAAAACAGATCGGGTCATACGAGTCTCAAATAGATGAAAACTGTTAATCAGGCCAAGCTAAATGGAGCTCATCATCTTTAGGTTGGAATTAGGCTGAGACTGAGGTTATCTTTAGCCACCCACAGGGCAATAACAAAACTCCATTGAAGAAGCACGAATGCTGTATTGTTAATGGAATATGTGCTGTGAAGCCTGATTGCATGATCAATACAAAACTGACAATTTAGTCTGACTCTTGTCTGAGTTAAGTGTTACACCTCATGAAAATGGGGAAAGGCCTTGTAGATTACAAAACTAAGATTTTTTTTTTCCAGACTTTCTATCGGCACTTACTTATATAGCATTGAATCTGCAAAAAATTAAAAAATTAAAAAATAACTACTAAAATAGCTACTAAAGACAGTAATTAAAACAATTCTGATATAAGTTAATATAACAGGCTACCTCAAATAATGGAAGATTTGGTAGATAATTAGTTTCCTGAGCTGTTAAAGTGACAAAAGCTCAATCAATAAAGTCAAGATTACGAGTATAAGTTGCAGTTTAGTACCACATTTTTCTGTAGGCACTGAAAATAAAACATTTTAAAATTCTTTTGCATCTTTTTAATTGAAGTCAGCCTGCACCGATGCATAGTTTCCCATTCTGAATATAACCAAGAAGGTACCTCTAAATCACATTGTGAAGTAAATGTTAACAGAATGATCTGTCACTGAAAGCTAAAAGAGACAACATGTTTTTGCAATAAGTACATTTATCCTGCAAGACCTTTACAGTGACACACTTGTTTAACCATGAAATCCCTGACCTTTGATTTAACAGCGAATACAAGCACTTTAGAACAATAACCTTAGAGCCATCTGTGAAAGCATTTTAGAGGCACCAAAAAAACTCATCACAACAAAAGCATTTCTTGTCATGCTGTAAATATCTTTTTCTATCTGATGAAAAAAGGGGAAAAAGGGTCATGTAGTGCAACCCACATTTTGTTGTTCCATACTGGAATTTAGACACAAGCTCCATATTGGCTTTAAAGGGGACAATGTGCAACTAACAGCTAAAAATACAACAAAATGATTATGATAATATAATATTTAAGGCTAATGATACATTTACTAAACTATACATACATCAATGCAAGTGCTTTGATTTCATTCAAATGTTGCCACTGTTGCTGAAGCATAACCTACACAACTGAACTCATTACTTCCTTAGACTCAGGGAATCGTTACAGCCTCACTCTGTGGAAGAAGAAATAGGCAAACCCTTTTGGAAAGAGATCCCTAAGCATTCATCCTACAGCTGGCTGCACATGAGGATCAATTTTCAGCAACCAGCATGAATTTCTTGGTGAAAATCAGATCATAGCTCGTCTTCTGCTTAACTGCATATGGAAGGAGAACATATTTTGGATGTCATGAGAGCGTTTATGCATTATTGATCAAGAAGATGGACAAATCGCAAAGGTGCTATATATCTCTTCTATCTGAATCATTGGGACCAGAGGGATCCAGACATCCCTTTCATTGAGCTGAATAGGTGTGCAAGTTAGTCCCAAACACATGGTGGATGTCAGAAATCTCCAACAAATAAATTGATCAGATTTTTTTAAAGACACAGTTTTAATCTGTGGAACAGGGCAAATTGTTTATTTAATTTAATCTACACACAAATTGTCTTTATAATATGCAATGTTAAAGCAATACAAATGTAGGTAATTTTTGAATAGTCTTGATAGAGCTGATGAAAATAATCAATTTTTGTTTAATTTAAATGAAATTAACTTAACTAATTCTTTAATTCCACTGTGCGTATTTAAGAAATCCATGGTTCTTCATGTAATGGGAAACAGCTCCAAATTAGTAGGTTAATTTTAATATAACTCTAGAATTATTGTGCACTTACACAATGTATGAAATCCCACTCCCTAGCTATATTTAACAAGATGAAAAACAAAAATAAGCACATTTTTACCTTTAGTCAGCTCAAATAAGGACATTGTGGCATAAATGTACTGAATCCTGAGATCCTATCTACTCTCAGCATTCAGGGTTTCAAACCCCCTGGGCTAAATCTCCCTCTTTTGGTGTCCAAAAAAAGTATGCTTCAATCACAAGACACTTGCCAGTTGCCTTCAATCTCATTCTTGCACCATTTACAATATGAACTTTTGTAATTGTACAAACTTTAGACTATATAAGCATTTCTGACCTGGTGGAATGACGGACTTAGGCACATAAATTGAGTTTGATGGTGGAGGGGGGAGTAACAAATTGAGTGATCAAATGGGCAAGGAAACAAGTCAACAATAAAGTAAAGAGGTCAGGAAGTAGTGGTGCTTAGGAGGAGCAGGAGGTTCTGAGGCTAGGAACCTACAAACAAACACCAACACACTCAAAAAGGCCTGTGGGACTTAGTACACAGCTTTCTATGTCAACTAACATGTTCAGGGCTCTTAGGCGGTTCTGTTTTCACACTTCAACTTGCACTTCCCTTCAATCTCATTCTTACACCATTTATTAAGAGTATTGATTAAAATAACCAAAATGCATTAGGAAGAAAAACTGCAAACGACAGCAATGAAAAGAGTTCACCAAAAGACAGCTAAACTACATTAATCTCCCATAGTGATGCACTTGATTGACCTCATTAAGTGCTTTATTAAGGGATATAGCCCACAGAGCAAAAAGAAAGAGAGCTAAAACGAAATACAAAATGACTTTAAGTCTCAAGTCCTTAGTTCTTTTTATTGCCTAATTAGCTTGTGGTTTAGTCTGGTGCTTTTCAAGAAAACACAACCTAACAATTCATGTTTTGTTGTTTTTGTCTTACTTTTTTGGGGGCGGAGTTAGGTCGGAGTTCGGCCAGTAAACAGACTGAAAATGAGAAAGAGAGAAGGCAAAGACATGCAGCAAATAGCCAGAGAACAGAAATCGAACAGTTGTGCATCGAGGACTACAGCCTCAGAACATGGCGCCCCCCCCCAATGGTTTTGACCTTGCTAGAAGATTTATTCCGTTTTTGCTGAGACACAGTTTAGCTAATATAACACAATGCCATATTGAGTTTTATGAAATGTCCAGGAAATCCTGACACCCACCCACTAAAATAATGATCTAAAGCATTTTGTGCATGCAGCCACTGTGTTTACGTGTGTAGTAGATGCACTTCTGCGCAGCACTAAAACAGAAATGGTGCACCAACAAGGGACATGAGCAGACAATATATTCCAGTATGACTGAGTGATAAACCTTTCAGCAAGCTGTCGTGAATAATCCATTCCATTAATGTTCCCTCTCTGAGCTGAACAATGGGCCTCCTCAACTATGACCAATAGAACTTCATTACTTCTCATTGAAAGAGACGGAGAACGAGGGAGAGGCTTCCTATAATATTACAACAGTGTGACCTTGACATCTTTTTAGAGCCAACATTAAACTTTACAAGTGCCGCCTATGGTGTTTAAGTCCAAGATATATATGGAGTCTGCTCATATGGATATGAACAGAAAGAAAAAGGATGGAGGTAAGCCATAGAGATATAGTGTACTGTATTCCCGGAGGAGTGTATCCAAAGAGCTAGCTAAAACAGAAACCCACTTTGTTTTAAAGGCCCACAAACTGCAGGGAAGCTGTAAATTAAATCCTGCGTGAATATCCTGCTGTCTTGTCCAAGATTGATTTCATTCACACAAACTGGGCAACATTTGAAGTGCTTGAAGAGACATTGTGTTGTAAAGCTCAGTGAAAAGTGGTCAAGGCTCACTCTTCAATAAAGATGCAATATTTGCTGATCCAGGTTTCTTGGGCTGAGTAAATTATGTTGCTTTTTAGTGATTTACAGTAGAGTAAATAAAATGTAAACTATCTTAATGTGCAGTTGTACTTCTGCCTCAATTACTGTCATGTTTAACAGCGTCGATTTGGTGGGCTTATGTCACACTGTACGACATGCAATCAGAATAAGACTGAATTAATCTCTTAGCCTAACACATTCTCTTTCACAGCAATTACAATGAAGAGTCTGTGATTACGAATTTATACCTGTTATATTAAAGTGCCTGTGCATCAAACCAGTAGGAAGATTTTGCTGTCGTTAAGTTGCCATGCACTACACTAGATTTATCCCACAATGGGTATGGGTTTATGAATATTAGATTTATTCACAGACACAGAGAGAGAAACCTGATTGCCCTTTTACAACTTCTGTGAATTACTTCTGGAAATTAAAGGGGGGAGACTTGCAGGTGGTGTGCACTTAAAGACTGATTAACAACAATATGCTAACTGAACCAGTAAAGATTCTAATCAAGCCATAATCACCCAAGGAAAAAAAAGCTAAGGAACAAGAATTTACTATGCAATGCATCCCAGATATGCAGCTTTTATTCATTTGAAATGTCACCCAAGCTGAGGCAATGAGAGATTTTGTAGAAAAGTGCCTTTCAAGTCTCATCCTAATGGGCTGTGATCAAAGCTGATGGAAACATTTACCTTCACACAAAGAAACCAAGTATCAAGAAATGTCAAAACTTTCTAATGATACATAGGCATGCTGTACAGGATATACTAAACCTGACTGGTCAGCATCCTTGCTGTACTTCCCCCGGAGCACCAGGGTCAGTCTTGGGACTGTCTTTTAGCGTAACCATTCGCCAATGTTTTGCTCTCTACTTTTCCTGTTGTGTGGGGTCAGTGGCTCTCTGTGGACTTCACCATTCTACCCCCTGCAGCTGACCCTAATGGACTGTGTTAATAGTCTATATAGCCTTTCTCTGGCTGACAACCAGCCTCCACTGGCAGCTCCTTAGTTTCCCCTCGTCACAATAGCTGCCCTCAGCAACTGGATGACTGACTTGTCAACAACCACACTCACTCCTAGATTCATGGCGTGGATGGAAACAGTTTAGCCCTCTTTCTAACATGTACAAACCAGATCTGAGCATTTGGACTAGACTATTTTTAATTTGCAGCAGATATGCAGGCACAGTTATGAGAACCCTCTTAGCTGCTGGGGGCCACGACATCTGGCCTACATGTTTGTATGACCTCTGGTGGGAAGATTAACTATTGTCCAAAAAGAGTTTAATCTCTCACGACCTACCTCAGGTTAGCTTACCTCACAAATGGTTTTCACCTAAACTCATTAAACTTGATATTTTTCAAGCAAAAATTTAGTAAAAAGTTCAAATAAAATAATTTTGTCAATTCACACTAAGGTTCACTCTTAGCTGTATCCACAAAGGTTATTTCTTGTCTGTGTATCCACAGGATTCAGAATGTTGGGAGACCAGAAAATCCTTTTTGAAACTGTATGCCAGAGTGAATAATGTTCCGAACATCAGCTTCTTGTTTCTGTGTGGCCATGTGAGCGGTGTCTCTTTTAAAACCATTAATGCCCAAGCTTTATCTTTCTCTATCCCACGTGTACCTTATACCGTTTCATTTTTTTGTGCAATTTTCTGGCAGTTTTACAGTGCCACCAATTGTCCCGGTATACTCACATCTTTTTATGTGTTGCCACATCCTATCTATACCACCTCCTATGGTGTAGATATGTTTTTCTTGTTTTGTGTGTGTGTGTCTGTCCTCATCTTTCATAAAGCATGTTTTATAGATGGGAAAAAACCCTGAAGCTCACTGGAAACTCACTTTTTTCCACTGTCTAAACAAAAGCTAAATGCATCTGCAACACAAAGAATCAGCTAACCATCTTCTGTTGAAAGAGGAAGCGTAAGTGAGTCATGGAGAAAAGCAGTGAATTCATGTAAAATAAAAAAAAATGAAATGCCCTTTGTCATTTGCACATTACTTTTATTCCATTATAGCTAGGTTTACTTGTACCCTTATGCTCTAAATATGACAGACATTCTTTAACCCGCCTGCAAGCCTAAAAGTACAATGCACACATGCTGTTAAAAAACAAGTATGAAAGCCAGAACTGACTTTTCAGAATGGCAAACAACTCTCAGAAGCCCCAGGTCTTACTGGATTAGATTAAAAGAATACCAGGTCTGACATATCTAGAATTGCTGAAAGCTGATCCAGAATGAGTGCCAAAGCAACAGCAGAAAAGAGAAAAAAGGGTTTCAGGCTGTAAATAAATTCTAAATGTAGAGGAAATATGAAATGAAAGGGGCCTGCTATGGTCGTAGTCTTTGAATTTCTCTGTCTTCCGTTAAGATTCCCCTACTGTGTAAAGTGGGACTGGTCTACAGAGTTGGGAGGTCTGCAACAGTTGAGGCAATATTGTTGCCATCTGAAGGGAGATTTACTGAATGGCCTCATAATTCTTTTAAACGACTTGTTTATGCAGCAATGAACTCTGCATGACTTGGCTTTTAATACTTTTGATTGGTTATGTTGATGCTGGGGGTTTTCTTCACAGTCTCCTTTTGACTGAGTCATAATGAAGTCTCAGCCTTGAGTTTCCAATTTGCCACCACACTGTGTGCTTTCTTTGGCTCCAAAATGGGGTTTGGTCTATAGGCATGCTATAACAAAGACCAATAAAATCTACCTCATAGTTTTTGTTGATGCATTTAATTCTTACCTATACAGTGCAAAATATGATTTTTTTTTCTGTGAGCGCAATATTTCACAGGCAATATGGTTTTATAGTCTCAGTTTCTAGTTCTTTGCTGAATGTAATTTTGAGGGTTTCTGTTATAGCATTCTCCTGTTGCTGGATTTATATGTGAAATCATGGCAAAGAAAGATGACATGCTCTCTTGATTATACAGCAAAAAAGATGGGCTTAATGGACCCTGTGTATACCTGACAGAAAACTGCTCATATTTCTTAAATCTTTTTTTTTTTTTACCGTAGCCATGTTTACAATGTCACCATGTGGATTATTTAATCTTAGTCTCTGACTTTTGAATATTATTTTTTTGTCAATCAAGACATTTCCATTTTTACAAATGGAAGATTAAAGGAGAAAGAAGGCATAATATTGTTTTTAGCCAGCCACTGGACATATGAACAGCCTCAGTCTTTGTCAATATGTCTTTGTTTCATTTTGCTGCTCTGAACAGAGGAGCAAGTAATGGCCAGATAAAAGGCTTCCCCCTTGCACTCCATCTCCCTTTTGCTTTGGTGGATATGTTTCTACCCATGCTATGGTGCTCTCTTTTGTCTCTGTAGATGTCTATGATTAAGCTGCTGCCACTGCTGTTATAACAGCATCTCTACAGACAGCACTGGGCAGACAGATTGCCAATCCCCTAACAGTATAGAAGGTCACAAAAAGGTCTCATTTAAAGAGGCATTGCTGCTGCACGACTTGAGTAAAAGAAGCATCAGTATCATTTGTTGTGCTAAAGCTTGATTTAAGGACTTCAAGTTAAAAAGCAGCACACTTCAAACAGCCAAAGAGCAGATTTACGTGTATTGTTGACTGAAACGTGACAAGAAATATGCAAATAAATAACATTGACAAGCCCAACCTAGCATGGAAATGCAAAGAAAAAATAAGATTGGTTTTGCTGACAGCCAACAACAGAATCCTCTCAAACAAAAGCATGTTCGATTTTGGGTTGTGTCAATGATAATTTGATGTTTAATCAGTAAGTGAATAGCATTGATTGAAACAGCATCGAACATCGAGGGGGGAAATCAATATAACTTCAGAGCGCAAAATGGATGGTTAATGTAAATGTCGAAGCATTTAAACAGATTCTGTGTTCACGCTGAGTACTTATTAGTCTCCTATTTTTGCCTTGGGAATAGACAGCTCACTTATTCAACTGTCAGGGTTGAAATGTGATCCTAATTAAAGGCAGCTGCAAGTGTGTAAGAGTTTGGGCAAAGTGCAGAAAGTGTAGAGCTCTTTTTTGTATATTTTGAGTGTGTTTGTTTGTGGAGAATTTTAAGTGCCATCAAGAGTTCTTGATTTGTAAAATTATTATTTTAGAAACTTAATTCTTCTACACAGATAGTATGTTGGCGATTTAGGGGACAGTGGAATCAAGGATTAATAAAAAATATATCATAACTCATTTACAAATGTGCAAATTACAAATGTGTGATGGGTAATGTAAATTTCAGCATAATTTCACACTTGTGTTTTTCATATTTAAACAGCATATTTTGGCTTCATCACTACAGCACTAAAGAATACAACTTTGTACCCAATAATATTGACCACATGTGGCCTGCAGGCCATTATTAAGCCTGCAGGCTTATGGCTCATGCAATTTCCTAACTGTAATTAGAAATGGTAATAGACGCTTTGGTTCCACCATACTTAGAAAATAGAGTTTGAAGGAGACAAGACAACACTCTGTTTTCTAATTAGTTGGTCCAAATGCAGCAGAACAACTTCCAGACGGTCTTTATCACTCATGGAAGCATCCAGTACTTTCATGGTTTTGTCGGTGCTACTGGCCATGAGTTGTGAGAGTTGTCCTCTGTTTTGTTTTTAGAAAACAGAAAATGCCACAGCTTTCTACAGACAGACTTTGTGAAAACTTAATGACAATATGTGCCTTATTTTTTATGCAGCATCGAGGTCAATACAGGACGACGACAACTGCTCAGGATGAGGCAACTGTCATAACCATTCTGAAAACACTCCTTGTCACCTCTCTGCCATGTTACTCCCTCCTTATTCTGCATAGCTCCCAAAGTAATTGCTATGACAGCCATTACCTCAGTCAGTTTGATGCTGTTACCTTTCACCATTTATTTAATCCACACAACTCCAGCCAATATATATAGCAATATTTTGTTCGTTCACTTCAACTTTAAATACTTGCTCTGTGATTCAGGGTGTTATCCATCTTTAACTCATCTGTGCTTTGTCATTTTATCTGCACAGAAATGTAGGCACCAGTGTAGCAAAGCAAGGATTCCTTTCTTCACATCTCTGTGGTTGTATTTGTCGCTCTATCTTATCTCCATTTCTTTTAGGATTCAGCTTTCGCAGATCTTCCTTTGTGTTGTTCAGGTCCAGCCGTTCTGTCTTCAATTGTCCTTGTACGTTTTTCTCATAGATAAGCTGTACAGAAGTGGCTCACCAGGTACATTTAAAAATATGTGCTTTATAGTATTTTTTTTCTGCATACAATCTATTGGGAGAGTCTTATTCTGTTTCAGAGTCTTATAAACAATTGAAAGGCATGTCCTGCCACAAAAATCCTACACAAAAGGACTTGAGTCTGGCTGTCTTGCTCACGTTTGATTCGATTTATTTAAGCAGTCTAATTTCAGCCAGCTGCTCTCTGTCTGTTCACTCCTCCTACACAAATGGTTCCCATAAAAAACAAAAAGTTATTAATTTCATGTCCTGTGATCCACTGACAAGTTAATTCTTAATATTCCACTTGACTGGTCAGATGAGACACACTTATGATATTTTACTCAATATATTAAGGAATATCATGAATTTTTTTTATAGCTTCCAGCAAGACTCCAAATCAGTGGCTCATCTTTACATGAAAAGAAAAACGGTTTTAAGTAAATTCTGTGGAATCAAAAATGTTTTATTAGCCAATATTTTAAAAGGAAAAATTTGGATTGTTTTTGCTTTCATTTACCAAGTGGGCTTACCTATGGATCAAAGAGAACGTGGTGAAATATCTCAAGGGCAACATATAAACATGTGCAATCAAGCAGGTAAGCAGAAAAGAATGCAACTATTCAGAAATGAAATTAGAGCTTTATGTAAAAAGGTGAAGTTGCATAGCTGTAATGTTGACCAATCACCAAAAAAAATATAAAAAAAACTATAGTAATATTAAGGAAATTTGTTTTTTGTATTTAGACATTTTCTTTCAAGCGCTCATGCACAAGACATTATCAGTAGATTTCAGTCATATTGCACATGGAGTCTTGACTTCATAGCTTAAAACATTTAGGCAGCAGGTAGATCAGATAACATTTTGGCTTCCCCTCTTTTTAAGGGTGCCTGAGTATTTCCAAAAATCTAAGCGGTAAGCCTAGATTTCCAACAGAAATAAGTGCTTCCTGTGTTTCTTGTAAAAGTAATTGATCCTGATTATAAACTGTTTTAGCTCTAATTAGCAGAGCAAAGGGACACAAATTGCTATTCAAAATCTACAGACAACTGCACGTGAGTCATTGTGCATTAGTTGAATATCAGCAATCATTCAGCCTGTAAAGACTGAGATTAACTACAAATTGTACAAATAATATTACATGCATAATGTCTCTGCTTCAGCAGTATGTAAGGGCATCCGTCTGTATCACTGACAAAATACATCAAAGTCAAGCTGAAGCCTCTGTTACACCAACTCCAAGGGGACCAAGAACACTGTGCTGTCAGTTTGACTGCCATCTTAAAAATCAAAGCGGCTCACATCAGCTGTTGCAGCTGATGGACAAGCTGCCACTAAAAAACACCAATAAAGGAGATGCATGAAAATAAATAAAAAATAAATTAAAAATTTTAAAAAAGCATTTATGGCCTGAGTTATGGAGAAAGAACCTGTCTAAAACCATATGCGCCGACTCCTCTGAAACTTCCTCCTCATGTTCCCTGTTGAGCAGAAATGAATGACACTTTGACAGGTCTGAACTTGCCAGATGATTTGCAGCTCAGGACAGATCTCAAATGGATGGCTCGAGACAAAAACTTCTTAATAACCATCTAGAGACACAACATTTATAATAACTAGTCTGTCACTGATTGATAGACTCAAATCCTCCCCTCTTGGGCAAGGCAGAGTTTTTGTCTTTTGTCTCCCCCTTCATAAACATTAATTTGTAGAAACTCACAGTCACCCCTTCCAACTGACAAACACCTGAAAAAGCTCTCGATACTTTATTTGCCTCCAACAACTCTGACCTGAATATGTCACTACCTATTTTCAGATTGCTGCAATACTGGTCACTGAATGATGAGCTAGATTCTGAGCCACAAGCTCCTAAACCTTACACAACTGCTGCTGTAAGCGATTCTGCACAGTAGGGGAACAGTTTCTGTTCATTAGTGTGCATCTACTGGCTTTATAAAGTTCACCAAGATTAGACGGCAACAGAAAAAAAGCAACAACAAAAAAACACCTTTGGGAAACTCATTAGATGCCAAAATCCATTCATCTGCATACAAAGTGTGTCATTTTGAAGGATAACTTTTTAGCAAGATTTTAAAAGTAAAAGAGAAAAGTTATGGGCAAAAGATCCATTAGTTGTGTTTATTTCTCACAGCAAAAAGATACTTTATTTAAAGGATTATAAGTTGTCCTTGATACAAGTTTGCAAAATCACTAGACTACTGGCTCACAAAAACAATTCAGCAAGAAAGCTAAAAAGAGAAAACAATACTGGGAATATGAATGTCATGGAAAAATAAACACATACTATTAAGGTAGTTAAGCAAAGGCAAACTCCAAACCTGAGAAAATGGGCTATTTTTAAACACATTTTGAAACTCTTGGATAAATGTCATAGATACATCCATCAGTATATAAGCCCATTTAAATTTGTATTTACCGTAAATAAATTTAAAGTAGATTTTTTTCCTACTATATACAGAAATTAGAAGGCATTTCAACAAAAAAAAATATATAAGCACCACCTCCCTCTCACAGTTACAAAGGTATTTCAGTCTGCATCACTGAAAATCTACAAAACAAGTAATGGGACAAATGTATGTACAAATAAACCCCAAATAAAAATAATATCTTCCCTAAAAATATCCCATCTAAAAACCACCAACCTCTTTACTTTTCTGCAATAATTAGATATCACCAACTTATAATAGAGTGCTCAATCATCCAACTCAAAGTGGGAGGAAAAAACTGATTTAATGTTGCATGCTCAATTGTTGAATCAATTTATTAATCATAGCAATTGAAGAGTTTTTCTGTTGTGATCGTTTGTAACAAGAGGTGTCCTTAAAATCTGTGAGAGAAACATGAGTCAGCGTTACTCAGCTCTGCAGTTAAGAGTTTTTCACCTATTTTGAAACAAAAAAAGATTTCAGAATGAACACCATACACTTATTAAAAGGCTTAGCATCTTGTATTACCTTATCTATATATATATATATGCATATCTAAACTTGGTGGGAACACTGATTTACAAAAAAATGACAAAAACAAGTACAAATTGCTGTGAGGGGCTTTATTTACAACAATGTATTAATGACAGCCCATCAAAACAAAGGCTCCTTTTTAGCGTTCCAATAATGAACTGAAAATATTGGGAAGTGAAAGACGGCCTATTGATGAGACAGGATGAGGTTTGCTGTGTAGTGAAGTATGGCATCTATTGGACGACTATATTTAGTCTCCCTCAGTCTTTGGGTTGTGACCAGAATTGATTCATCTGTGCTTCTTCTTAAGTGGACTCCTCTATAAGAATTATCTGCCGTAACTATGACTCTCTTCAGATGCTGACGACCGTATAAAACACTACATCCTGATGCACAGGAACACACAACCAGGCAGAGATCTAAACTGGTTAATTTCCAGCACACACCAAAGACTAGTGAGCACAGTTACCACACTCTACATTTTACCTTTTCTAAAAGATGCAATGATCCACAAGAAAGAAAAAAAAACATCAACCAGAGTTCTTAACATAATCTAGAGGTGCATTTTCTGCCTTTGTCTTTGCACGAGAGCCAACAAACATCTCTCAGAACCTATTTAAGAGATTTAAATTGTTTATGAAAAGCCTCTAGTGCACACACAAGATTCACTCACAGTGATGTAAACCCCAGACAAGCTTTTCCTGATGTGTAGCATAGACACCTCCAGAGTCCTCCACCAATTTTCTCAACAGCCCCTGCACTGTTGCGATAAATGTTAAATCAGTCTTTTCTGCGCCGTGTCGTTTGTTATGACTCTCTCTTTCAGCTCACGCCCAGCTTTCATGGACCTCTGACACCTCACAAATAGAATTTTACAGAGAGAGTCGAGCAGCTGTGAGAGGGAGAGCAGCACAGTGATAGCGAATGAAAGAACGTATTCAAATAAAAAGGCAGAAGAGATTTTAAAAGAGGCTGAAGACAGAGATATGATGAACAGGGCAGGACAGATGGGGAATGAGAGGGGAGCAGTGAGGATGAAGGAGGTACTAAAACTTCACAATTCTGGAAAGAAACATTCTGGTCTCAACCTCTGGAATTCTCTCATATTGATTAAGTTGGTTTTCTAATGGTTTAAAGTTTTTCCCACAAAAGAAGAATGACCTTTAAAGATTTATGGGGAGAAAAATAATCATTTTGATGCAGCTTTCTTCTGTTGTTTGGCCTGGGTTGGTGAGATTGTCTTTGAACATTTTGCCAACAACCTTGAGAAGGCAGAAAAAAATATGTTAATTAAGCACGAGAAGTAAACTGAAGCCTGAACATGATAGCAGTGCTGAATTCGACTATGCAGAATAATAATAATGATTTAAAAATATTACCAACATTGACATGCTGAATATGTCTGCACAAAAAAAATTGTAAATACGTGAAATGTGGTTCTAAATGAATGCACATACATACTTTATACTGATATCTTCAACCCATCAAAACAAGTCAAGTCACTGTTTATGTGTACAAAAGCACCCACAATTCAAATATTTTCCTCCTACTAATATTATCAACTTAAACATACTGGATTAGGAAGATTCTGACTGTGTTCAATCCGGAAAAGCAATACAATTCAGATTTTTTATTTTATTTTTTTAAGTATTGACTGTTGATGAAAAGCTGGACATAGTTCTTTGTGACACATGGTTGCATGTTGAAGTATTTGTCATGTTGTACAATAAAATACTAAACCAACTGACATCCAAACTGACCCCACAGTATGACTTGTCCTGACGTGTGAAGCTGATGAGACACATCAGAAATTACCTCAGAAATACAACTTTTTAGAAATTAAACCTATACAATAATATCTTCTCTTTGCTACATTAACTCAGTGTCAAATAATAGCCAAAAATAGGTTTTGGTAAACACAACAGCACAAAGCAAAGAACAAGAGGGAGAGAAACACTACAACAGAACAAGCCACATTAAACTGCCCTGAACTGACAGAGGATTAAAGGGCAAATTTGGCCGAAGGTTATGTGCCGGGTGATACTAAATATGCAGAAGTGCCAGCTTATAACACAAACAAAGGCCATTCTTTTAGGTATTATTGCTATTGGGGATATCCCTTTTAACACTTTGATGCAGTAACACACTTCATAGAGTAAATAGACACTGACAAAGACTGTTCAGATAAGTGTTTGAGTTCTAGACTCACCTTTTGTGGGAAACTAACCCTTTCTACTCCTCTGCCTCTACCAGGGTCAGAGCAGTTTATATTTGGTAGGAAGTTGCCCAAGATACCATTCCCGATTGGTAGTGATTACTTTTTCATTACGGATTGAACCTACGGGGTAAAGCTCCATAAAAGGGAAAGTGTTTAGCATTTCAGGTTGGAGAAATACTCTAAGCATTTATTTCTTCTTTCCAATGAATCCTTACATTGTTTCTGATAGTGTTTGACACCATTTATTTTTCAAGCACAAACACTGTATAAACCAAATTACAGTTTTCCACATATTTTGAGGGGAATTTTCATTTCGTTTCATAGTGTAACTGATGTAACTTAAAAAAATGTGAATTATGGCGCACCATGTTGCAACCCTGGCTGGAGTTTGAATTCATCTCTGTTTTAAGGAAGAGCTGCAGTAAGAGAACCATTGTTAAAGTCGTTCTTCTTTTGTTTCGCTTTTTGTGAAATGAGACTTTTCCTTTATCCCACATATATCCAGCAGAACTCCTGCCAACAGAAGGCTGATGAGAAGCAATTCTTTCAGCATTAGCAGGTGTAATTTACATAAACAGCACTGGCAGTTGAAACATAAGCAACAAACAGCCCAGGGGGAATGGGCATTCAGGGTAATTAAATTCTGGTGGATAAAGGTTTGGGGTAGCATAATGGAACCACATCTAGACTGACAATTAAAAGAGTCAAATTTACTTAGTGATTGTGGTCTGTAATCTGAAACCAAGGCTGACAATTTTTGGTCAGTTTGCAAGATCTAATTTTTAAAACTTTTTAAAACTCTCTCTGGCAATGGATTGTGTGGAGCTCATTGAGGAGGAGTCAGTCAGCCTGCATTGTACATTCCTAATTTTTTAATGTCTCCAAATAACTAGAAAACAATGAGCGCATCAACAGAATGCTCTCTCATCAAACCAAATTGGGGCTTAGTTAGGTTTTCTTAAGGATCGACTGTGTCCTCCAATTTGCAGTAAACCAGTGTAAAACCATACAGTGTAACACTATTGTGGCTCCTAATCAAGTGTGCTTAGAGAAATGTAATGGAATCAAGATCTTGCCTAAAAGCACCTCTGGTCACTGTGAATATTGTGTGTGACAGCAGGACAATGGTTTGGGCTGCAAAAGGTTTCAAATCCCAGATGAGGCCTTTCTGTGAGCTTCCATGTTGTTCCCATCACTGAGTTCTCTGGGTACATCCGTTTTTCTTCCAAACTCCCCACATTTTGGCAATGTTAATTCAAAATTGCCCATAGTTGTGAGTATGTACATGAACTTCTCTGTGTTGACCCTGGTATGGACTACATCACCTATCTGCATAAAGAGGTACTTTCATACGGGCACCGACAGCCACTTTGAACTCTCTCTTGCCTAGTAAATCTCTCGGGTTAGAGATTGATTAATTTTCCTTTTCCCGAAGCATCACTTAGTGTTCTTCAACCCCCGTTTGCCTTAAAAAATATTATTCGCTTTTGAACCAACAAACTGAGAACAGTTTCTTTTCTTTTTTTTACTTCTTTAAATTCTGTTGAAGCTCACCTTATGACCAATGCAATCACAGAAGCATTCCTGAAGAGAATAAAGAGGGAGTAGTTTTACTTTATCTGATTCAACAGCAGGGTGGCTAATAGAGGGCACCATCCTCCTTGAGCCAGAAAAAAACCCTTCTATAGCAGGAAATGGATTTTAAAATTGGTGTGAATAGAATATGCACTCCCCCGTTATAGGCAAAGTGTAATTTACAAAAAAAGTGTGTGTTGTTCTATTGGATGTCTACTCTACCTGCATATCGTTGAGAGAGATTTACTACAGCAGTCATAGCTATAGCATCTTTTCCAATAATAAATTGAAAGAGATGTTCAGCCAACAGATATTGCCAAAAAATTTAAAAGATGCCATTTTATGAAATAAACCAGAAACAAAGGTCAGAGGATGAGGATAAAGATTTTTTTTAATGAAAGTTTAGTTTTTGTTGCAGTTTTAGACTTGAACAATTTCAACAAAACTTGCAAATCAAAATTACTTAAATCTGGATGAATGCTAGCCCTACAATGACAGAGCTCCAAAATTACAGTTATAATAAATTCAATATAGAAAACCCCAGCATTTTGTGGAAACTTAAAGATTTATATTTTTTATTCTCTGGAGTAGCAAAACCTCAAGTCGGCACTTACTTTCATAACAAAATGGTACCAAGTAAGTTATACTTTCTCTGTGTTAAGTAATGACAATTTGGGGAAATAAGAGCAAAGATTTTTAATCACTATAACAGCCACCCTTCAACTGACAATTCCCCCCTCTGTGAGTGGGTCTTTGTTCTAATAAAAGGACCATTCAACAAAACAGGCTATTATGTGTGCTTATTAGATGTTCCAAATTGCGTCGTCTATCGGACTCATTGCCTAACCGCATCTGCACAAAACAAGCATGATTCTTCCAAACAGTGAAAAGGAAAAGCTTTTTGACACAGGCTACTGTAATCACAGAGGCTACCAACAGCATGGGGTACAAAATCATGGTAATGTCCAAAAATTCAACTGCCATCTGCTGCTCTGCATATCAGTCGAATTTGGTCAGGCAACAGGAAAGAACAAACACAGCAGGTCACCAAAAGCAAATCAAAATTCCTATCAAGGTGGGCGAACTGAGATGGCCACAAGGGCTCCCCAAAACAGTGGATTGCTACGCATGAGCAGTAATTATTGTTATCTTATGGAAACGTTTTTGAAACCTTCATAGACGGGCAAAACGTCAGTGTATAAACTGTTGGTGAAATTTGGTATTTCATAAGCAGGCGTAAACACAAACTATACTTTTTTCAATGACTGCTCTAGAAAATCACGGCAAATCTGAACAGACTTGAAAAATTAGATTGAAAGCCATCGATGTTATCTTTACCAAAGCTTCACCTCCAAAGTTCACACACTTGTAATGAAATTACACTGTTGCAGATCTACCTCGCATTTAGAAAGCTATGTTGCTTTCAGTAAGTAATGCTCCAGAATTTCTTTTGCATGCATTTAACATTGCAGCACACATAATTTGATCTATGACCAAGTCAAGCTCGTCATATAGTTAGCCACACAAGCCAAAATTAAAAACTAGATTTTGTTTGGAAATAATGCCTCTACTTTCTGCCATCTTTAAATTCCAAAATGGTTTCTTTGGTAACTGTAATGCAAAGAGATGAAGCCTATTTCTCTGCCTACAGTTTGACAAAATTCACTGTGCATCATCACAAAGGTGAGAGAGTGAAAAAGGAGAAGAAACAAAAACTATTTATTTTCTAAATAAAAACTAAAATATTTTCAGTACTATATGAACCATAAACTGAAAAAAATATATGCCGCACCCATATATGGTGTACTTCTTGCCACTTCCATTTAGTGTCAATTAAACAGACTAGTTTTACTAATGTATCTGCACACTTAAAGGCCTAATTTAATGCTAATGTGAATGTGTTTGAACAGGTGTATTACCCCAAAGAAAGGACATCAGGGCACCTTAGAGTGTCTCTAAAGTACCCTTGATTAAGAAAATTGCCACTTATGAGAGAATAACCAAGAACACTTGGCATTTGTTGGCTATTAATCTCTCTCAAAGAGACATTTTTACACAAGATGTATTCTGGTTGATAATTTTAAGAATTTAGTGTTTACGTAATAAGCTTTGGGTACTATTCACACGCAGAAAAATGTTTACTATAATTTTGTGTGAAACAGTGGCATTTACTGGATATACACCTGACAGAAAACCTCCTAAAATCTGTTTTAAAAAAGGTGCATTCTTTGACAAAGTCTAAAAGGTATATACTTAATTCCAACAAATTTACTATTTTATTTCTTCAGAAAATCTCTTGACAGTTTAAGATCTTAATTGGGAAGAAAATTAGATTTGTGCAGTTATGGACAATTTAATTAAAACACATCAAGTCTGAAAATACAAAAGAAATGCTTGCACCCTCAAGTAAGTATCCAACTAGTTCCACAGTCTTGTGAGTTTGTTAGATCAGTGTCTCATCAAAATGAAATGATGCAAAGCCTTAAAGAAAAAAATCAAACAGCATAGGAGGAGGTTCAACAGAGAAAACTGGAAACTGCCAATGCATCCAAGGCCACAATGCAGCAAGTGTCTTGTTGTCTACCAATCGGTTGCCATGACTACTGCCATGTGTGTATCTGATGGAGAGAGTGTGTAAAAACAAATATGAGCGGTTCTGAGTTGTTCATCTTTTTGCTCTTATTTAGTAACTTTAGTAACTTTTCCTCTAACAAACCTGTTGCTTTGTGTTTCCCATCTAGTGGAAATATTGCTGTTGAATCTTTCTTTAAAATAAATTTTTTTACTGTATATTAAGGAAATCGGGCGACTGTGGCTGTGTAGGTAGAGTAGTCGTCTTGTAATCGGAAGGTTGCAGGTTCAATTCGAGCTTCCTCCTGCCACGTGCCGATGTGCCCCTGGGCAAGGCACTCAACCCCAAGTTGCCTACCGAGCTGTGTATCGGTGTATAAATGTGTGAGCGTTTGTGAGTGCGAATGGGTGAATGTGGCTCTAGTGTAAAGCGCTTTGAGTGGTCAAAAAATGATCGGATAAAGCGCTGTATAAGTTCAGTCCATTTACCATTTACTGTGCATAATGAGAAACCAACATGCACAATGGATCTTTAAATACAATCCTGATCAACATCTGGTATAAGATGACACTTCTGCAACCAGTTGAAAATGAAATTATTCTAACCTCGGAAGATGTGCGTTCATGTGGGAGATTCCAGAGAGAAGCCAACAGGGGCAGGTGACCCTGTGCAACTGGTCCCGACCCCTGATGGCCTCTGTACTGGAGAAATCAATCAATTTCTTAACAATAACTAATAATAAACAATAAAATGTTGCCCAGTTATTTTTGTTCTGGGCCCCCATAAAAACACCTGCTGGTGCTTAAGTTTTGCAACCAGCTCCTAGTGCCCTGACTATGACAAACTAGCTACCTGCTCCTGCTAACTAGCTCCCACTCCCAGGTAGGAAATGCACTGGATTTTCCTTAACTTTAAAACGTTCACAGTGTGTGCTTGCATATAAAATATGTTGGTTTCAATCACAAATTTCACATCTTTGTATCATTTGGTAGATTGCAACAAAAACTCACACTTAGTTAAAAAGAGCAGCTCTTGGGCATCACTGATCTAAATCAACCTAGATAGTGTGTTATCTACAAACACATAAATACATAAAAAATCTTTACTTAGTGTCAGGGCAAGAACTCAACAAATTATTTTTAAGGTTCAAAATCAACATAAATACAACACTAGCATTCATGAACTGTGTTCATCATCATGAACACAGTTCATGATGATAGCTCACATTCTCTTCCCCAGATGAAGTCAGCAGACGCTTCCTGAGACTCTCTTTGCTCTTTCTGCCTTTTAATATGATCCCAAAGAGCCACAGCAAGTTTTTCATTTTAAGAAATTAACTCATTTAAGCATTTTAGGGTAAGATCTTTGCATGTTTGCCTTCTCTGATGAAAACTTGCTCTACTTTAAACTTTGCTTTGGTGTGGCCAAGTATTCACGTATGGAGGCCTGCAGAGAGGGGAGGCTTGTTTGTGTTTGCAGATTGTTTATAGCAAATCAATCATGCACTGTTTGCACCATTTATCTGCATTTATCAGCAACAGTCAAGTAGGAGAGTCTAACTTGCTCCTCTCATGGATTTTGTTCCATGCAAGAGAGAAGTTCCAGAAGCACCTGGAGTGTGTATTGGGAGAACAGGTCAGTGACGGCACCCTGCTGTTCAGATTGACAAAGGAGTGTGATTTAATTTATGTCACTAGCCATCACTGGTAAAATGTTCCAGCTTTCAGAGTGAGTTTGAAAGAGTTTCCACAATGATGAATCAAAGTCGATGAGAGCTTATTTAGGAATAAAGCCGGCTCTATTCTGAAAGCCGAATAGAGCCGGTCAACATTTTTCCATAGCAACAATATCATTATTCTATTGGTAAGAAATTCACACAAAATCCTGCAAGAATTGTCCAAGTTGTGTTTGTTGATGGAGAACATTTCTTTGCAAAATAGATCTCAATAAACCATCATCTATACCTGCTGTGCACTACAGGTACTACAGGTACTACACTCCAAGCAACCCAAATAGACAAAAGTACCTGGTTGTTTTCCCTTCCATCGATCTGGGTTTTGGAAGGTATGTTTTGTGTTACATACATTAAAATGTACACTCTTCCGTCCTAATTTCTATTAGTCAAAATCTAGAATTTCTGGTCTGATGTCAATTGATACGAGGCCTGATTTCAATAAATTACATAACAGTAGAAAACAGATTTTCACATTGAAAAGTGAAATGACCCATGAATACTTTTCACTTGAATTTTTCTGCACCAACCTCTAACACACCAGATATTCGTGGGTAGAATCCAGACCTCTCTGCAAATAACACATTTCGAAAAGCTTCCCCTCTCAAAGTTGAATTATAAATGTCTTATTGAGCAAGTTAATAAATACTTTCTGGCAAAGCACTGTTCTTCCAGTGCCCAGGCTTGTTGAACAAATTGTGAATTGAGAAAAAACCACATCTTAGCCGAATGGTTTATATTCTCCAGAGTTTCTCAAATCCTTTCTCATGCTCATACGTCAACAATTTTTGCAAATCCAATAAACATTGTGTAGATTTGTGAATTTTAAGTAAAACTGGAGTCACGAACAGGAGTGGCAAGATACTTCGGATGAATATTTTTTAAACTTTTGGCTATTTTCAAAACATCTCCTGGAATTGTAATTTCAAATTCAATTTTTGGTATTCAGGAATTTTCGTAGCTGAGGAAATTTTAGCCTTTCTTGCAAAAAGGATTCCCTTCTACGGCACAGCATGAACCTCCATCTAAACCAGAAACATGAAAAATGTAAGAATGTCTTAGGGCTACAAGCTAAACATGCTGCTTAAAATAAACATGCTACTTTTGTTCATTGTAAAGAATGACATTGTGTTCTCCCAATGACTGACTATTACACTAATGGAATTGACACAATCTGCTGCTTTATAATGGCAGCTGTCATGAACATTTTCTTTTATCAATACTCTGCTGTACTCGCTTCACAAAAACAGGGATGAATTCATAAGAGCTTAAATCAAAGTTACTAACTTCTACAAAAAAGAGAGGTAAAAAAATCTAGATGAACAAAATACAAATTGGGTAAAATAAACTATGAAACACTGTGCTCATAACTCACCACAGCTAATCCTGCCAGATGTCAGGATTAGATGACTTCTAGCAGGAAGTCGGGGATTAGCTGACTTCCTGCTAGAAGACAGCTAGCTGAACTTCCTAGCAGTCGTGCTAGACTTGCTGGGAAAGCTGATGGCAGACTGACGTCATCAGTCTGATGTCTGATTATGTCACTGATGACGTCAGTAGTTAACACTTTGTCTTAATTATTAATTTGCGAGACCTAACGTGGCAAAACCTTTTGATGTACATGACCAATTACAAAATGTAGCACCGAGACTGAAAGGATTGCTGTAAAATAAGAATATTTGTTTAATCTATAAATGTGCTTCATCTCGGTCTAAAATCAGAGATCGATCAGGTTCATCAGTCTGAAAACTGTTCACAGTTCTGTTCTGAAGTGTACAGTCTGTGTTTGATTTTTTTTTTATACTGCTTGAAGAAAAAAGTAATCAATCTGCTGCATCAACACCTGCTAATAGGTTAATAAGACGCCAACAAGAAGAAATCGCATTCCTCTTGCAGAATCTGCAGAAGTTTAAGTCATTATTTTTAATGAACAGTCTACATAATTATAGGACACTTTGTAAACGTCTCGTTACAATTTGTGATCTATCCTCACTTTTCACATGTTGAGTAACCCCTTGCTGCCTCCGTTTTTCCGTAGTAAGGCAACAGTTCAGATGCACTTTAATTTTTCCCCTAAGGAATGTAAGGCCAATTACACATCAGTTTTCTCCCTGCATGCTGCATAAATTTAGAGACCTAAGCTTCATGAAAGCACATACACACACACACACATACACCAGGGCTTACCAAAGTGCTTTAACTCCATATTCACTGCATGTTACACACACAAGCTCACGCATGCGGGCATATTGTACATCGCCTTACATTCCGGTGACCCCAGCCACACATGCAGTAGGAGAGCGTACACACAAGCCCTGATTTGGTTTGACTGCACAGTAATGTGCTGGGTTTAGATGGCTGTCCAGAGTGCATAACCCTCGGCAACTACATGAGGATAGAAAAATAAGACTGTCTGTTCTCATATTCTGCTGAACTGCACAGCCAGACAGGACAGCCCTATGATAGTGTCTGTGTTCATGTACATGTGCAATAGCAGCTGACTGCCTGTGTCTACAACTTGAGCATAGAATACGTGAATTAACTGATACATTAGGAATTTACAGATGAAAATGATTATGTACTACAATAACGTTCATGAAAAAATTCAATTAACCATGAATCTTAATAAGAATTAGACTTTGCACAAAAACAAGTAGTTTGACTTTGGTTTCAAGCACTCACAGTATACAAATAAACTTTAGAGGTCATCTAATAGAGGATATTCTCTGATTATAATTGGAGAATTACATGTTATTCTAAAGCGCCATACAATACAACTTATTTACTTGTAGAGTAAATGATCAAAAATGCAAAAATACACCTCCCACTTTATGAATAATGCTTTGAAACACAATGATATTACAATGACAAGTTTATAAAATGCAAGAAAATAAAAATTCACACAGCATCTTGTTACATTTTGGTTAAAGGAACAGAGAAACAGAGGAAATTCGAGGAATAAATTAAAACCCAAGAATCGTTTGAGCAAGTTTTCTTTGCACTTCTCTGTTGTGCCGTCAAAAGTTTACTTGACTTTCACCTTGCATTAAGACTTTGAGACACTTGTGGCTCGATCGTTTGGAGGCAAACTAATCCTCTTTTGCTCTCCCTCTCTACGCTAAACCTTTCCTGAATTATTGTACTATCCTATTGTGCACGCCCTGTTTTAAGCTCAGTTAACTCTCTTAAATGTAACTGTGTGAGAGTTTTACAAATACTGTCTTTTTGGTTCCCCAGATGGCGACTGACTGATGCTGCAACACTAATTAGAGTCTTATTTATTTCCAGCCAAACACCAAAAATATCAATAAAAAATTGTTTCAACAGAAATTCACTCACAGGTCACCAAAATTCAGAGGAATTAATAATACTGAAAACAACAATATCCTGACGATTAGAGCTAGGACCTTCAGACTAAAGAGGATTTTCAGCTTAACTTTTTAAGATTTAGCTACAAGACTTATGCTCTGGACAATACTGTAATTGAATAAGACATTTGCATAGGGATTACCAGATGTCCAGTTCTAATTCTTTTTATTTAATACCGGTTATTTTTATTCAAATGCATAGTGGTTGTAAAGAACAAACCTTAAGCTTGCACAATGTCACTCTCACAGCGATGTGCAGTGAATGGTCAAATGAGTAAGCAAATAAAGAGATTCAAACTCCCCCTCTCCAAACAGAGCCTCATGACTAACATTTTAGTGGCCTAAATGCATCTTTGTAAGTGGTGATTTTACTTGAAGCGTAGATGTTCTGCTTGAAGCACACAGCTTTCCCTGAAGCTATAAATACATAGAGAAAGTTAGTACTTCACACAGCATCTTGTAACATTTTGGTTAAAGGAAGGGGAAAAAAGAGGAAATCTGAGGACTAAAATAAAATATCACAAGTCAAATCAGCGGAATATGCAGTTATTCAGCGTTCCTGAGGAACAAATCCAACCGTTCTAAAAGAACATTTAGATATTATCCTCCGTTCAGTGATAATGAAGGAGCTGTGTGTTTTGAGACTCCCTCCCATCTGCATCTGGAGGTCACATTAAAATGTAAATGTGAGTCAAGTTATTTATTAGGACCACTGGAATGAAAATAAAATGACTGATGGCAAAAATAAATCCATAAAATACTAGCTTCTATCTTACAAGACATCTACTGATAGTACATTCATGGAGTTTTGTGAGACAGCATAAAAACTGTAGCTTCTTGACAGTGCTACTTGACAACAGCACCGCCAAGTAAAAGAAACTAGCTTGTTATTGGGAATAGCAGCACTGTCAAGTTAAAGTTAAATTTCCAACTGATCCAGGTTTTTTTTTTAATCTAAATCAGTCCTTGAAATAATGAAGAAATAGAATATTGTCTGTTTACATCCCACTAATATTCCAGTATGCAAATTCAAATCTGCATATGAAAGTCATGGAAACTAATGTGCCATCACAGAAGATGAGATTGCTGCTTTGTATTGAATCAAACGAGCTTTCCAATTTTGTTCTCACTTTTCACTAAAACAAGTTGAGAAAAGTTTACATTGTCTGAGACAGAAAATTTAAGCATTTATCTTTTGAATGTATTTAATGGTATGAAATTGTCTGTGATTCTTTTATGAATATTACTGAGCAACAGAGTGCATAAGATTTCAGGGAAAAAAAGAAATAGGCTGTGAAATATTTTTCAAGCATGTAAAGGTTGAACAGTATTGTGTTACAGTATTATAAAAGTAATTACCTCAAGATACTCCACAGGTTAAACTTGCTTTGTTAAAATTGAAATTATGAGAACACCAAGATCTCTGAAATACGTTCTGAGACAATTAAGAACGGACACAGCATCCATTTAAAGACCATCGTTGTAAACAGGTTTTTGAAGTGTTTTATAAAGAAATGTAAAATTTGATATCAGTATTTTACATTTAAGTGCAGCAGGAATTAATTTCTTTCTTAGGTGCTAAAATGTTAAAAACCCAGTATGGCTCAAACTAGGGCAGTAAGTGCATCATCTAACCTGCCTGGCCATTTTAGTCAACTGGTTTTGGTTCAGTGGCTTAATCCAAGGTATTCCTCACATGATTTTATTAAATATACAAATATAGATTCATATTTATAATGTAATTATTCACAAACAAAAATATCTTACCCTACTTGGAGTATAGGCACTTCATACAATTTTTGCAAAAATGAGATCACAAATTGTGCCATCTTAGAGATCCCATTACAGAGAGTCTATAATTCTTATAATGCAAAAAAAAGAACCTGAGATACTCAGTGATTACAAGAAAAAAAAATTGCTCCAACAAGAATACAAGCTTGATGAAAAGAAAAACATGGGTGTGATGTTTTCTTTGATTAAAAGGTCAGCAGAAAAGTGCCTGAAGTGAGAAAAGTGTGTGTAGGCAGGAGACAAAGAAGAGAGGAGACAAAAAAAGAGGAAGAAAAGTGGGAACAAGTAAAATGTAAAAGGGCTGGATGAACGACAGCAAACCCAGAGGGATGTCCACAGCCAGACAGGATCTAATGATGCTGTCTCAATAAAAGAATCCACAGTGCACTAAGTGCTGGTTGTGATTGAATTTAAGCTTGCGAGTACATGATTTGGTTTCCCACGAGCTTCTCTTTGAATAATACATGAAAATCAATATCATATAAAAAACCTAACATGTGGAACATGCATATATTTGTAATTTTACAAAAATATTAATCTCTTATTATTCTGTTAAAATTTTTCATTGCAAATCCTAACATCTTTGAAGCAGGCTGCGTTACACATTGAGCTACGTCTTTAAATGAAAGTACTATCCTTGACGAAGAGGCTAAAAATAGAAAAAAAAATAGTTTGAGAAATATCTGTGAACAAAATAATGTTTAACTCGGAGGACATTCAAATACAGAAAAACTATTCCCAGAAAGAGAAACCTCCTGTAATTTAACCCCAAGAATATGTTTATTGCTACGGTGTATTCTACTTTAAATATTGCACTCATAATCAATATGCATGGCTCTTTGTACATGGTTAGTATTTTTGTAAATAACTTATGTTTTTTTTTTTATCTGCAAAACAATTTGCAAGATATCCTGAATTTCAAAGGAGCCTGGAAGATCAGCACTGATCAATTTATGGTGAACTTTGCACTTCAGTTTAACTTGAGGATTATCATAAAAGCATATAAAGTCTCTACAACTGGGACCTGCAGTATCAACTGTGAGCACTGCAGCTTTCTGAAAGGTCACAACAAGCTACTGTAACATATTTTCCTTTCTGTCCAACCCAACGTCTTGCGTGCATCACAGACAGAAATCACTTCGCAGATACGGTTTGTAGCCTTAGGATCTTCATTATGCAAAATGCTATGTCTGAATGAATACTGTTAAAAATAAGCAGAACAACAATAGTAAGTGACATATTCCACTTAAGAATTAGTCAAATTAAAACTACGAATGAGGGACGGAACTAAATAAAACTGAAGGATAGTTGAGTTAATGATTAACATTAATAATTTATTTATTCAAGCTGTAATACCTGACGTCAGGAGAATTTTAAATTATTAGCTTAAATTAAATGCTGTGGCTGAGCATCTACTCTATACAGTCAAAGAATTTCATTTATTTCAACAACTCAACACACAAAGTCTGGCATATTAGATTATTACACGCTGATGTCTTCAAGTCTTAAATTTCATTTATTTATACTCAAATGTGAGCTTAATGAACAGAATGTCGAGTACAAGTACATGTCAACAAGGACTTTAAGTACTATTACATCCCCACAGCATTTGGACCTACAGGTTATTACTTGGTCACTGTTACATTCCCATTCAGCATCCATGAATAATCACATCTCGAGAATGAGAGGAGCTGCGTCTTTTGCCAGTTGCAAAGGCAATTTAGGCCAACTTTTATGACAACACAAATGGTACAATTGTTTTAGTTTAATCCTTTTTTTCACACTTTAAAAAATATAAAAGAAAAAAACGTGACCCTTTCAAGCAATAACCTAGAGTTCTATTATCTTTGTCTTGATATAATTAATTTTTTAATCAAGTTCATATATTAACCTTAAAGATGCATGTTTATATGTGATAATTTAATGTTTCAACAATTTCAAAATTTACACTTTCTAGAGGTTTTAGTTAAATTGCAGCCATTTAAGAAAGCTCCAAATGAGGCTTTAAAATGTTTACATAATCATTATTTAGTATTTATTCCTGTCACAGAAAAAAACTAAACTAAACAGTTTTGCAGTCAGCAAAGGGTGTTTTATGTTAAGGGATCTACATTTTGTGAGGAATTTGAGGGCATCTTGCTGCAGCTGCTGCAGAATAGCAGTGTGTATTTTATCATATGCACACAACTTTCAAAATGCAAGACACGTTTCCACATTTGCTTCCTGATTTCTCCAATTTGTTTTATTTTTTTTTTCCAGGCTCTAAATGAGCCTAAGATTTCAGCTGCAAACCAGATGGGCACATGTAGGCAGCTTTATGACATGTTGCCAACTGTGTCAAGCAAAACAAATGGCACATTACAATTCCATGGAAGCAATTAGCAAAGTGTTTAACACCTCCTAATGTCTGTTTCTATAATCACTGGCAGCATGATAGACACTGGATTGAAGAGTTTGAGTTAGAAGAGATCCACAAGAAGTACGACCAAAGGGCAGGTCAGAATTCAAAGCTTAGAGGAGAGATTAAAAGATAACGGTACTGGAATCTTATTTCCAAGCTCTCATCCTCACACATCCTCTAATTTACTGCAGTACAAGAAATGCAAACAACACAAATTAAAACATCTTTTCAGGTGAAGCTTAAATGACCCAATAAAAAGCTCAGAACTTTACAGAGTCAAGGTCAGTGCCAACAAAGTGAAAATGAATTTGTATGATATTCAACAAGCGACAGAACACATACACAAAAGAACAAAGCAGCAGATGTAAAACATCAACTCATCTGAACCAGGAGTATTAGAAACAGGCTGTGCCTTTAAGTCTGCAGTCTGCAGTAGCTCAGCTGGCAATACCAGGGGCAAGTGTGTTGTATTTTCTTTAATCCGGATGACTGGAGTAGATGGGATCATAGCTGGTCATTCCCCCCCTTTGTCATTTCAAACTTTTGTAGTTTTGGTGCTTTGAGACCCAACTTTCCCAGCTGAGGTTCAAGATCAAACTTTAGGGTGGATGTTTCAAAACTTGTTGATGTACTAAGATTTCCATGCAGCATCTTTTCAGATCATAGAAACAGAAAGACTATTCAATGAACTGTGAAAAATGTAAATGCCAATTGTTTACTGACCTCTGGTATCAGCAGACTTCTTTGCGATGACAGAAAGTCAACAGTGACTCAAACATCCCCTCCAACAACCAAAGAGTACAAAATACCATCTTTAACCACACGGTGTCAAACCTTGAAGCAGATGGGCTACAGCAGCAAAGATCAAGCTAGGTGTCACTCCTATCAGCTAAGGACAGAAAACAGACAAACAGAAAGGTTTAGCGAAACTGGACAGTAACAGATTATAGAAATGTTGCTTGGTCTGATGAGTCTCAATACAGCTGTGACACCAGATTGTAGGGTCACAACTTAGCATAAGCAAAACATCAATCCATGGGAATGGGATATCTATATGGTGAATATGCAGCTGACAAATTTCAACAACTATGTGATGCTATTATGCCAATATCAATCACATTCCTTGAGGAATGTTTCAGACACTTTGGAAAATCCATGACACATATATTTGCATCCATCTGAAGGCTAAAATGAGTCAAACCTGGACCTAGAACACCTCAGTGATTGAGAATAGGGACAAAACATGTCCTATGGATAAAACACACAATTTGAATAAAATATACACAAAATATATTTTTTTCAAATATCTGACCAAACTAACCTGGGTAATGTGAGCACAACAATGTATATTTCCCAGGTATTTGCTGAATGAATATTTCTTTATTTTAAACATTGTAGTCGGTGGATGATGCCTGTAAAAGCCTTTGTCCAGGAGCAGAATTCAATCCATTATAATAGTTAAAACAATAAAAAAAGTACTAAAATTATATTTTATGACAATTAAGTATAAGTAGCCATATAAATAATTATAAAGGTATCAATAAATTGAATTAAAAATCATTTTTATATATTTTCCAACTGCATTGAAATTTGTCCCTAGTTTTTGTCAACACTGTCAGAAATGAAAAGAATGTAAAAAATATCAGGCATTATTGGGGGCACCAGAACGTCTTAGGACCCCGTGACCACTTCCTGTCTCTTTCATTGCTAAGAGGGCTAGTTAGCACCGGTTAGCTTATGTTATTCCTTAGTTTTTTCTTCTTTTTATCATGGTTTTTTGTCACAACCATGATGTGTCAACACCGTAACTGACATTTTACAAGACTTTGATGAAATTTTGTGAAATAAAAGCTTAATTTTGGTCAATTGTAAAGATTTTATGGACCTAATGAGCTACAATATGGCCTCCTTCAGAATAACATCCTATAAATTGAGGTAGTTTGGCTTTTTGTCACTTCCGTCAGATGTCAACTCCAGAGTTTTTGTGACTCTTTCAGTGACATTGTTGTCAAATCTCGCTTAAATGTGCAGTTAATTCATTTTAATGTATTTTACATAAATTGCATTACTTCACATGTACCAAGTTTTTCATTTTACTCACTAGTTTGTCACCACCTTCAGTTTTGTGTCAACTCCGTCAGATTGACTTTTTGTTGTTTTTTGTTTTAAATAACATTTATTTTGTTTCTTGAGAAGCATTTGTCTGTAAAATGAGTAAAATATTACTAATAGGGTAATTAAAAATGTTTTTTGATGTATTTTTGTCAGATGGTGAAGACAACGTTCTGGGTCAGGTCGATTAAAAATGTAATTTTTTTTAAAAATGTTGCAACTGGGAGCCTGTACCTCAACATTTTTGCATTTCCAAAACATTATTTGACATATTTTTATGCATACATTTTAGAAATAACAAAAAAAAAATTATGGGAAAATTAAAACCCATTTTGTCCCTATTTTCAAGAATCACTGACCTAATAAAGTGGCTGGTAAGGGTAAATGTGTCAGTTCAGATCTGTGACTGCCTTTGTTGCTGCTTTGGCGTATCAGAGACGGATTAACTTCAAGCTCCTAGTCCTCATCTGTGCTTTCACATATGACCTTGATGCATGATAAAGGTGCATGAAATGATGCTTGGTTTGAAGCTAAATATATATGATTATGCATTACAAAATGACTGGATTTCCATTGGAAGGGGCTTTACAACAAATTTCAGGATAAAATACAAAAATAAAATTAAAGCTAAAAATATACTTGGTCTGAAAATGTTGACTGCAGTTTTTATATGTGAAGACATCTCTTGCGTTTTTCTTTGTAGCACACATACACAGTCTGAGTATGTGGGTGTATCTTTTGTGTGCACATTGTTGAACACCCTTCGTCATGCACTTCTTATTTTATTGTGCAATGAAAAGTCATGTGAACATTATTTGGTGTAGAGGAAATAATTAATTGGAGTGATGGACATTGCCTGTAACTGTAGTTGACAGTTGCATGCATAAATACACACACACGCATTAACACACACGCAGCCATGTGCCTATATTCACAGAGAACAGTGAGGAGGTGTGCTAACAAATATGCTCTTTGAGATGCCACTTCATAAAATATCCACACTGCTTCATCCACTGTTTGCTCACACACATCTGTGCATGAGAAACTGAGACACAGTAACTATACTGCACACAAGAAAATGCATTATATGCACATTTAGGGCCCCACCTGCCCCAATGAGACAAAGTACATATTGCTGGAGGACAAAGAAAGCATTTCTCTTGTCAGGAAAAACAGTAAGCATAATCTGAAAACATGAAAGAGACAGAAGAAAAGGCTGTCCTGCTGAAAGGACATCTCATATGTTCACTGCAACTGTACATGTATTCTAACATGTAACTGTACATGCGGTATTGTACATGACATGTATATACTGTCCATGCAATTAAAGTGCACTTGTACACAATTTACATGTGTCGCAATGTCGATGTTTGCGCTTAGTTTATGAGGTGAAGATTTCTTCCATAAGACTTTCCCACATTGCTACAACGTTCACATAGTCTGAAACTGTTCTGCACACTATGCATTTTTTTCAATAGATGACTGGGGGCATACAAACTGGTCTGTTGGTCAAGGATCAATGTATGAAACATCTATTTAAATAATAAATAAAATGCATTACAATGCATACACCATGTATTCCTTAAAAATGTAATCTCACTAACAAACTATATGACAAGCTGCCCCATGCTTTGTTAATGTAGGCAAGTTATGATGAAGCTATGGTGGAAAAAGTAAAGCCATATAGTTAGATTGATTATTTTACACAGTTTGACCATATTGCCTCTCATTGTGGATATAATTCAATCTTTCTGATCTCTGAGTTAGCAGCCAATCAAAGCCCCCACATCAGTTTAACTTCTCCTCCCTGTCCAAGTGAAAAACGTGAGCCACACTTTGTTTATTGACATGCTACTTAGCACCAATTCATGAGGTTTATGAGGATTCCTGTCTCTCTTTTGCCATCTTTACAATTACACAAGAAAGCTGAAAAATGTATTTATTTCAGAAATTAAAACAATCATAAGATAATAACCATTATAATAATATTAAGAGGCTGGATGGTGGAAAGCAATTTGGACTGTGGGAGGAAGCCGGAGTTCCCGGAGAAAACCCATGCATAAACAGGGAGAACATGCAAACTCCATGCAGAAAGACCGGGGCTGGGAATTGAACCCAAAGCCTTCTTGCTGCAAGGCAACACCCAACTGCGCCACTGCGCAGCCCAATTTATTTATTTTTTCTAAGAATGTAATGGTAAACTGACAAGAAGGAGCAGATAAGAGGGGAACAAACATGAAGCAAAGGAACCGAGAACAAGGGATTGAAGTCGAATGTCTGCAATGAGATCCGTGTCCTCTCTAACCACTGTGCCACGCCCTATCAACGTGATATGCTTATAAATGTAAATGTAGATGTCTTCTTATCTTTCAAAGCATTTAGCATTTAATTTTTGTAATTAAAATATAGACTAAGATATGGTCTCAAGAACATTTTTTACATTTGTTTTTAAACTTGCTTCAAAAAGGTGATTTACATAATGTATGGAGACTGTATGTAGAATTCACTAGTGGTAAATATTGTCTAGTATCAATATTGGACGAAGGAAAGACAGACAGTTGCAAGCCTTTAAAATTAGTTTTGTAAAGCTTTTGATGGGTCAGTGAGAGTCTGGAGGTCTGGTGACAGCAGCTGCACATGGGGAACCTAATTTAATTTTTTGTTTTGGGGCCCAACATTCCTGATGGCACCCCTGATCCCTGATCCAACGCACCTGACTCAAATAGTTGAATTATCTTGTCAGTATTCAGTCAAGTTCTGCAGAGACCTGGCACTGACCTTATTATTTAATGTAGATGTGCTGAAGCAGAGACATATCTAAACGTTGCAGGACAATGGCCCAGATTTGATTACCCCTTATCTAGGCTATGTCTCATTTCTTGGCCTGTTAGTTTATGTAATGACTATGTTTTTAAAGTGAAGACACACACTATATACTGCACTTCATGTAATGTTCAAAGATGGAAATACTTTTTTGTAATCTCACCCTTCACATGCAATACACTGCAGACAGTGGGTTTTGTCGAAAAGGGCCTTCCAAGACCATCAGGTTTGCTCCAACTGCATCAGTGAGTGATGCGGTGAGATGAAGCACCTTGGGCTGCCCTGGAATGTCTCTTGTTGCCTGCTCTGCACTCAACCCTTGACAAGCAACAAAACTTCTCTTCACAGCTACTTGTCAGTCCATCTTAACCTCAAAACACAAGCGTATTCCCTTCCTCTGCCCGTCTCCACAACCTGGGAAAAAGTTCTGCCTCAGTACCCTAGCACAAATGCCAATGTCGCTGTCTTCACAAGAGGATACGTAGTCTCAAATACTTCGAAAATGCAAAGAAATATGATACAGTTTACAGCTTGGAATTGCTCATCCACAGAAACCCATAGTGTTTAAGCACAACAGAGTGTGAGGTGCTAAATATTTCACATCACAGACAGTTTGGACAAGCATCTCTCTCTGCACTGGGACACACAACTCAAAACATATGAAGCATTTAATGCACACTGCAAACTCCCGCCACCCCCCTGCTTTTCTGACATGATGCATATCTGCAGATCAAACACACACACAATTGAGGTATGCATGTAAACAAATAGAATTTGAGCGTGAAAATTCTACTGACAGCTGCCAAGATATAGACATAAGTGGGGACCCCTAGTCTCACTTTCACAGACAGTCAAACACAGAAACTGTTAGAATTCTTTCTCCAAAGAAAAGACTAGTGTGACACTGAAGTAAAACACACGCACACACAAACCGGCTACTCTTAACTTACAGCTACGGTATTTCAGCACATCACATTTGAATAATGCAAATTTATAAATGTCACATACCCATTGAGCAACAAATCTTTCATGACAGTTGAAGATGTAATTAATGAATATAATTGGATCTTAGCTCATGACACCCGCAGGTCAGATCTTAGGACAACATGTGAATGTCAAACACTTAGGAGGTTTAAAAAATCATCCATCAACAAATCAAAAATGTCTCCTACAGCAAGGAATGCACTCAAAACAAAGAGCCACTGTAGAGAAGAACTATCTTAAGTGACATGAATAACATGAGGCCTGAACAACATAGCCTGGATCTCCATGTAGTTGAATCAGCCTAGATTTACAAAAGCTATTCTGAGATTCTAAAACATCTAAAACAGCAAATCAAGTTTCCAAAACTTTGTACAAACTTTACGTTGTTTAACGTATTTTAGTCAATTTTCTGTGATAGGCATAGTATTGCAGTTTTATCAAGTGGAATGAAAAAAAAAACACTTTTTTTAACAAAATTATTTAGTTTGTACTCATTACCTTTTACTCAGACATCCATGAATAGAATTCAGTACACCCTTCAGTCTTCAGAAGGCAACTACTTAGTAAATTTTTGAAGGAACCTGTCATGATCCGTGTTTCTGTGTGTTTATTTTTGAGTTTTTCTGCATGGTCCTGTTTCCTGTGAGTCTCTGTCTCTGCGTCTTCACCGTTGATTGTTTCCCAGGTGCGTCTGTTCCCTTGATTACCCCTCTGTGCATTTAATCCCACCTGTTGTCTGTGTTCTTCGTCAGGTCCTTGTCTATTGTCTTAAGTGTCTAATGTATGTCAGTAGTCATCTTAGCTCTCCGGTCGAACTGTGAAGTTCCGGTTAGCTTAGCTCCTAGTTCAGTCTTCTCGTCAGTTGCTACCGGTAATTAGCTGTGTGCTTTGTTCTCTACCGTGCTGCCTGATCTGGACTGTTCGAGCCACTTTTCATCAATAAATCACCATGATCATCATCAGAACCTGGGTCTCAGCGTCTCTCCTCACCACCTATCACCACCCTTCCTGACAGAACCCTGTTTTTGAGTTTACCGTCAGTACAAATACAGATGTTCTCTGAAGGTCTCAAAAGGTTTTTCAAAGAACATTAGTAAACAGCAGCACCATGAAGACCAGGGATGACATCAGACAAACCATGAATAAGATGTTTAGAGCATAATTTGGATATAAAACAATAGACATAACTTTGAACATCTCTTGGAGCACTGTTCACACCATCATCCAAATATTCAAGGAAAATGTAGAGGTTCGCAGCTCTGGGAAAGTACGTTGGCAAAGACAGAAGTAGTTCACTTTACAAATTTGACTTGGCAATAAAAAGTCCCTTTTGGAAGAAACAATCAAACTAAGTCCTGTTTGAAGTGTACAAACTATGTAGGGGCCACAAAAAACATGTGGAAGGAGGCTCTCCAAACTGTAACTAATTGGCTTAAGCACTGCTGTGGAAAATGTACTCTGCAAATCACTCTAAATACACCATTCTCAGAGTGAAACATGGCAGCAATATACTGTACGGATTGTTTTCTTCTGGAGGGAAAGGTAAGTAACCAGATTGAGGCTGCAAAAGGACTTGAAAATGGAGCAGAGGGGTTCACCTTCTATATCTAGGATCACACAGCCAATGCCACAGTGAAATGGTTTATCAAAGCAGCTTTGTGTATTAGTCAGATCCCAGACCTTCAGAAAATCCAATTGACAATCTGCTGCAAAATTTGAAAATTGATATTCACAGACACTTTCCATCCACTCTGAGCTTGCGTTATATTGCAAAAAAGAATCAAGTCAAATTGTCTGCCACTGTGTGAAGCTGGTTGAGATACCCAAAAAGACTCGCAATTGAACTTGCAGCAAAAGGTGGCTCTACAAAAGCATCAAATGCTATTAAATGCTTTGAGTAAAGCAAACCGTACAAACAAATTACACCAAATAATGTTCAATTAAATATTTCCCCAATACTTCACAATAGAATGTAACTGTGTTAAACAATATCCACTGGTGTTGGGTGTCATCACTTGTATTTAACTTTTCACTTTACTTTTAAATTTTAAAACATTTTCAAAGACCTTTGGGAAATTTGACAGCATTTATGATTTAGTTTAATTGCAGCATGAAACAAATTTCCATTCAATCTAAAATGATTTAAAATGCACATTTAAAACAGCGTTGCTTTACAGCAGCCACACTGCATTACAGTATCTAATATCCAAATGGCATGTCCCTAATGAAGAGCAATGAGTAAGCAAACAAACAAATCATGACTTTAAGCAGGATGAGCCAGGCACGGTGTCAAAGCAAAGCATCCAACTCTCATCTGGAATGCTCGACGAGCCAGTGGATGAATTGCTAATAACCAGCGAGACTCCACACTGAGAACCCAGTTGGGTTGCCCAAATCCCAGAACACATAACCGCCCTTCCTGTCTGTATATCTCTAAAACACACACAAAATAAAATCCATAAGAACTGGCCTTGTAAAGCAAAGAGCCATTGGCATGCCGCACACGGCACTGTGAGAGCCAAGCGGATCCCCCCCCACCCCGCTGCATGCTGATCATTAGAGAGACAAAGTGGGAAGAGCGACAGAGGATGAGGCGAAGAGGAAGGGAGACGGGCGAGGCAGTAGTGCCATCTCCCCAGCGGCTCAATCACATTTAATGCCTGGACAGAGCAAGATGAAACTATCTGCTGGTCACTGCTGTTAATATCACCAAAATAATGAAAAGTCTCCTACAGATTGACAGCTTTGACGTTTTAGAGGGCTAAAAATGGAATGATGGCACATAGTCGGCATTTGTCAAAGTGTATTACTTTCTGTCATCCATCTTTTCTCTTTTTGATATATACCTCCGTATGACTCTCTTTCCATCTCTTACCCTCATTCCATCTTTAACAGCAACAAAGGGATTAAAAAAGGATTACTTCTGACCCGTCAATGTGACGTGCATGCAGAGTATAGTGGGGTTTTTCTTTTCTCATGCACTCCTAAGTCAATATAATAAACATGCATAGAGAGAAAGAGGTTAGCCTTGTATGTTTATAGAGAAGATCAAGTGTAAGATAGAAGAAACTTCATGTATGGAAATGATATATCCACGAGAACAAATTGCTGCCTTTTAGATCTTGAAAACAAGACTATACAATTTTGTGTAACAAATGGCTATAGTTCCCACTTCAGTGTGTTTACGCCCTACGTACTCAGTGTGGTTTATCTGCTATTTTCGAGCTCTCTTGTGGAAGTAAGGATAAGCAGGGACACTACAGGCACAGCGTGCGTGAGTGGGGGGGAAAGGCAAGTATTGTTTTGAGAGTGATAACCTTTTCTTGTGATTCAAAGTACTTGTGGCTAGCTCGGAAATGAAGTATTGATTTGAAATAAGGTGGAGAGGAGAGAAGGAGGGTTAAAACGAAAAAAAAAGTCACTGTGGTTGGAAATCTCAGCAGCTAGCCGACCACTCACATCTGTCCTTTGCTCTTGAGCACAAAGAAAACCCAAAATACAACCAATGTTTGTTTATGAGGGTGAAAACAACCCAATATCTCAGTCAATTGTACCAAACCAGTTGTCATTTCATTTTTTTTACTTGGCAATCTGAATAGTTTTGCACCACCAGTTTAGAACATAGAGTTGAAAAATATGGGTCTCAAATTAATCGCTTCCACAAAGTGATTCGTGTTAAGGAGTGTTGAAGAAGCACATAAAAGTGTGCTCCTTCAACATGAACATTGTCTGGATGTTATTGCAAATAGAAAGGTGTGCTTCTGCTTGTGCAAACCTGTCTGCAGTGGGTATATATTTACCCAGTTTTGTTTGACAAGCAGCACCACACTAGTTTTGCTAAAGTGAGTCCCCTGTAAATGCCACAGCTATGCACCTTTTTTTACTAATCAAACCAATTATGAGGCATCTCCATCACCTGAAATTTCTTCAAAATTCAGCCACTCTCCTTTTTTGAAAGCTAAGATAATCATATTAGCCTCATTTTTACTTTTTTTGGCCTATTTTACAATTAGTTGGAGATTTTGCCATTTATTTCAATGGGAATGATGAGACCAACGTCACCCGCAATTCTCTATCCTCACTATGAAATGTTATGTTGAATAAATCACATTCTGGGAACTAGTTTCTTCAGAAAGGAGAGGAAAGCTGGACAGAGTTGATGGAAGATAAATGAAGCTAAACACAGTAATCCCAGAAGAGGACCTGTTACAGGCTGCAACACACTTTATAAACTGACACCACATCTTTTTTAGACCCTCACATGCCACTAAGCTTTGACATCATCAAATCAGCTATATTTAAAGATTACAAGGTCAAGGCTGGCCATTGACTTCCTGTGCAATTCCTCTGAAAAAAGTTCTCATTTCCAGCAGTCTGGGGTTTTCTCCCATTGACTCAGATTCTCCTCAGTCAATTTTCAACCAAGCCAAACAGCGAAGAGAAGAAGTTGTGAACAATGATGTTGAATTTCTGTGAATTGTAGTCAGTCTGTAGTTTTAGCAATGGCAGTGGAGGAAGTGAAGGAAGCCGTTCAGTTTTGTGTTGGCCACGCTTGCAAATATTGAACTAACAGCAGCCACGTCATTCAGATCAGTTCTTTGCAGTGGAGAATGGCTCTTAACACTGCAGGCAATTTTATTGTGTCAAACTGGTGCACTACATATGTCATAGGAAAACTTTTCCGATTAGGTAAAATTTAACACCTCAACACAATCCACAAGGGGCTGATTTTTACCAGACTAGCTCAAGGTTAAAGGACCTGGTGGAAATGGATGAGATCTAATCAGAACAAACAACAAATAAAAATTAAAAAACCCTCAATATAGTTCTTAATTTGTGTGCCTTGGAGACTTTTCTTTGCTGCTGTCAAGTTTTTATTTTCTTTAAAGTCTGACTTTTTGATTTTGATTTGATGAATTACTTTCCCCCTCTAAATACTATAACATAAGAACACATACCAGTACTTTGATACTTTGTTAGGGATCTTAATCTTCAGTTTTTCAGACTCTTAAAACATCAACTTCCAGAGGGCCTCAACACACTGAGATGGAAAATTATTGTTCATGTTTGTTTTCATTATTTTTTTCATCCTTTTATTTTAGGGTTGTGTTTATATCACCCTTATTACTGCTTAGATTTTAGTTCTGTCCTTTTACTATTGTGCACAATTTTAGTTCAACTTATCTTTTACTTGGGGATGAAAAACAGAAAATAAGGAGCTTATGAAGTTATTTTTATATGTGCATCAAAGATATCACTAATCTTTTGTCTGTTTTTTTTGAAAATATAAAATTGTGCATAAGTGGGCATTTGTTTCCTGTAGTGTTTACATACTGAAGGTAGTGAGATCCCAAAGTCTTGATAAATTAAAGGAGAAGGAAAATCTTTTGAGTGTTTCAGCTGCTGATCACTGATCAGATAATCAAGGGACCAGAGACTGATTACAATCTGTGGATGACTTATTGGTGCATCTCTACTTGAAAACGAGTTTCTTGCTTTGGCTGAGTATGTTGTGGTTCTTCTAATCAGCTTCATGACTTGCAAACTAATTTTAGCTGTTAATTGGTTTTGCAAATTGTTTTATGACCTCATCTTTAGTTGTTAATGGATTCATCTTTAGTTGTTAATGTATTATTCTCTTTTTAGTTATACTGAGAGACTTTTTTTAAACGTACCTATACCAGATTGTGGTGCAACAGAGGTTGGTGGTTAATACCATATTTTCTGGACCATAAATCACCCCATACTATAGGTTGATTCTGTCAAAAAATACCCAATGAGGGTGAAAACCCACATAAAAGTCACACCGGAGTAAGCTGCATTTTATTTGGAAATTGTCAAATGTGAGGAGGATCTTGTTCATGTTAATGATATAATCCAATGACACATTGTGTTCAGTTGCTTTTCAACAAACTCTCAAACGGTTGATTTTGGCCTGGAGGTTTGGTGGCAGTTTGACGCACCAATGTCCGTGGACTAATTTATGGTGGTCAGGAATGACTCTGCTCCACTGGTAAAGTGCATAAGAGTGGAGACGCATAGTGTAAATCCAGGATGATAGAGGTGGTTGCGTTGAAGCGGCAACACCAAGACGGTCCGCCTGCAAAGTTATTTATATTCATTGCCTTGGCAGCTACAAGTGTGTGGAGACATGGTTATTCACAGTCCTCAACAGGTGTTCTTACAGTTTCAGAAGTTGGCACCGACAGACATAACTATCTAGACAAGGTAATTGTCAGAAAACCATCAGGACGCTCAACTGTGGACTTGTTCCTCCAGTTCCCCCATCTTCCTTTCAGTCCATGATTAGCTTTCTTCACAGCTGCCGACAGCAATGTTTAATCCTTGGTTCATGACCATCAGTATAATTTTTTAATGCACCAGACATATTTGTCACAAAGGCGGGGGGACATATACAAGTCGCACCTGACTTAGTCACAGGACCAGACAAACTACAAAAAAATAAAAATATAAAATCATGACTGGAAAATACAATATTAAAGTGTTATATAATACATAATATAACATCTATGTTCACATTCTTTGATCAAAGGAGTCAAATGGAAACAGAAATGTTGCTATAAAAATTTAGTGACTAATATGTTATTTTTATAGCTCATTGAACTACTGCAAGACAATTAGATGAATATGCTATAAAAATGCAATCAATTTTTTTCAAAAGGTTGAGAGGTTAATTGCAGAAGTGATGATTTAGCATGTAAAATATCATGAGATTTCATGTTTTTTTTATTATTATTATGCAGGGATGTAATATGTTAAAGAAATAAGCATCAGTGAATATATGTGGAGGGAGTGCATATCAGGAGTATCTAGTTATTGCCGGTTGTCTGCACAGATCGTTTTAGTCCTGGTACGCCTCCAAATGTCTCATAAGACATTCTGCTCACACTGTGAAAAGTCTTATCTGAGGAAACTTACAGTATGTGAGGAGATAAAGTTTCAGAGGCTCACTGTGAGACACTTGCCCAACACGAGGCTTGCTGCTGTGATCAAACCGTTGAGTCGCAGGGTGATCTGCCTAACCGGTGGATTACACCGGCACCCCCAAAGGATGAGAACCGCAGTTTTTAAAGTGGAATCCTGTATGCAAAATGAAGCCTCTGTGACTTTTTGTTCCAGCAGAGGCGCAAATGTAGCCACGTCAAAATACCGCTAATCGAAAGTTAAAGAGAAGAAAGAGAATAAGGGGGGGAAAGAATCACATTTTTGATGCGTTATCGCATCCTCTTTGTTTGACCAGATTCCATTCAATCGCAGTTGTTGGTTTAATTGGAAGCATCCGTTTGGACTGCAGCCCAGACGTCGACCTGATCCAGCTGTTGGCTGGCTGCGTTCAGGTAGCCTCTAAATTGGCTTATCTATTCTGACCCCGGCCAGCTGATTAACAATCAGTCCTGTACCGCAGCACAAAGCACAGGATTAGTGAGGCGCTTCATATGAAAGTGTGAATGTTAAGACCTGGATAGGATCGTAACCGTGGCACCACCAAAATAAAAAAATAAAAAATAAAAAAACAATTTATCACGGACAGGTGCTTATCTCATTCCACTGGTGTATACGTTTGCGCGTGCACATGCGTGCTCGTGACTCCGACATTCACGCGCCTAACACTCCGCTTGCTCCAGGTCTCTTCCTCTCTCTCTCTTTCTCCATTTCTTGTATATTGGCTGTTCGAAGCCACCCAGTTGTGCAGCGGCTATGCGCTCCCAGCATCAGCGCCTCTCCTCGCTCTCTTCCCACGTCTCCCCCTCCATCCTGGAGCCGCTGACAGACCCTCCTGTATAAATAACGCTTCCTGATGTCGGAAACACGCTCGATATAACAGTGACACTATGCAGGCGGTGGTGAAAGACAGAAAAAAGACGTTAAGACACCCCCACCGACAACACCACCACCTTCTGGCACTGCAGTATCTAACAGAGGATGATATTGGCGGTAATGCCATTGTGCTCAAGGATAATCTATAAGTATGAAATGTGTTGCTTTTCAGGATAATCCAGCGTCACACAATCCTGAACCACCTGTTTTGTGCTCAGAGAGCCAAGAAACACGCTACACCCTCAAAAATGACTCTTCTTACTTAAATAACAGGAGGCATTAATGACAATCGCGAAAATTGAAGCTACGAGCGATTATCTGACTATAGAGCAAACTTTACTCTTCGCTAGAAGGCGTTTTTTTTTTATTTCTGAGCACATTTGCCACTCGAACCGAAGTGAAATGGTGGCTGCAACAGAAACAAGTCCAACTCAGAGCGACATCAGTGCGTCAGGGAAGCCGTGATGTGATTTAAAGCAGGAAGCGCTTTTATCAGTGCTGAATCCCCCCGTCTGTTTCCTGACAGACGCACGCAGAGATCTGCTGTGATTCTGGGGAGCAAGGAGGAAAAAAAAAAAAAAAGCGCAGTAACTTACCGATATGTATGATTGAATCCGACAGCGCAGACTTCCACTCTTGGCTCCAAAAAACGGCAACAAGCAGCACAGCCAAGAGAACTTTCATTATGTCCAGAGATCAGAAAAAGAAAGACAGGGGAGGAAAACTACAGCTCTGATCAGAGTTAAAATCCCGTGAAACGAGGCTCCTCTTTCAGTCCATCAATCTCTGTCTCGGTTTGCTCTTTTCGCGTCAGAGGAGATGGAGGTTAAAAAAAATAAACAATAAAAATTAAAAATCGAGGAGCAGATTTCCAGGGTGTAGTTAGAGACTTGGACCCTGTTGAAATTCCTCCGAACATTAAATCAGATTCTGGGTGAGTAGAGAGGCGCCGAGCTGCAGTGAAGGGGGGAAAAAAACAGAGAGAGAGAGAGAAAACACGCCGCATCCAAAACGCCGACGCGTTAAGTCGAAGCTGAGGGGCCGGATGATGTGACCGATCGTTGAAAAAAATAAATAAATCTGTGACGACTCGACAGCGAGAGAGACCGTTTTGGGGGGGGGGGGAAACCTTGTTGTCTTGAATTGCAGGTCCTGTGATGGCTAATGACCCGAGATTCCCCCCTGCCTTCTTAGACCTGGCGACGCAGTTTCCCCTCCTGCACCAATCGCCACCAGCAGCGGCGGAAGCCTCTCAGAGGACCAAGCCAACCTCCAAAACTTCCATTCCTGCCGGGGTTCCTTTCAGGTTTCCCTTCACTGAGCTACTCTTTGAATATAACCAAAAGTCAAAGCCAGCAGCCACTTTTTTTCTTGAGGACGATGGAAACGCCAAATCTGGAGAAGAAAAAAAAAAGCCTCGTCACATGGCAATAACCACGTAGAGGTGTGTATATTCCACAATTGTCTGTAGAATTCCTGTAGGAATGGAGAGGGAGGCTAGACCTGACAACACGAGAGCTCCAAATGCTCCTCGGCACACTGGAAGGGAAAATGTAGGGAATTTCAAGGGGGGAAAGATATACATAACACAGGATGCGCACAACGACACTCCGTGGACCGCACTCCGTATGCTGGTACTCGCCTCAGCCCCAGCTCGAGCGGTGGCTGGTGAGGAGGAGGTATGCTGCGTCCGTGTGGGAGAGAGAGGAGGAGGAGGAGGGGGGGAGAGGGCCTGGGTGGAAGGGGGGGGGAGATGGAGAGAAAAAGAGAGAGAGAGAGAAAGACAGAGAGAGAATGAGAGAGAGAGAGGTTGCAAACGAGGGCGGGCAGCTACAGTCTGAAATTACCTTGGAAAATCTAGATGAAATGGGAATATCTAGAAGTTGTAAGAGTGAATCTAACAGAAAGGAAGGTAAAGAAAGATAATACAGGTGCATCACAAAAGATTCATAATTCATAAAAAAAATGAAATTCACATTCATTCCACAGAGAGTGATTTACTTCAAGCGGTGATAATATTAATAATTATTTTAGTCGACAAATCATAACTAGCCAATATTTAGCTTTTTGGAAATGATACACAAGACCAAAAGAGGAATATTTTCTACTAAGCCTCGAAAGTCAACCAATCTGGCAGTGAATCTTGCTGCATATGATCGGATTATTTGGACATTTGAGTTGAAGGAAAAGGTGTTGAACAAGGTGCACAAGTAAAAGGGAGCCAGAGACCAGAACGTCACAAGAATCTTTGGAAAGAAGCCCAAACTTCTGTGCAATGACCCAATCGTCTCTTTTCACATCAAATTACATTTAGCATTTAATTTGGAAATCAAGGCCGCAGAGTCTGGAGGAAGTGTTGAGGAACAAAATCCAAATTGTTTGAGGTCCATTGTGATGTTTGCAGAGTCAGTGAGGAATTCATGGTTTTCTCAACTTCAGAGTGAACAAAGTCATCTAAGAAAATTTTGAACACCCCACGCTTCCCTCTAATTACGAACTATGTGGAGATTTAATTTCTTAGCAACACTTGCAACCTGCTCACACTACCATGAATACAAATACCTTCTTTAATGGGACTATCAGTGTGCTTGATTGGGTTTTAGAAGAATTTGCTGGCCAAAGAGAAAACTTTGGAGTGCTGTCAAGACAAAGATGAGACATCAGAGTCACTATTGAAGATTAATTAGATGGCACTATTTAAGCAATCTGAGCTCAATACGTCAAAGTCAGACTGATCACCTCCATGCCACGCTTCATTAATGCAGTAATTTACACAAAAGGAACCCCAACCCACATTTGGAATAGTACATGTTTCTCATTAGGCTGGTATTTCTATATAAAATCATTTACTTACTTGATTTAGCAATTTCTAAACAAATGAGTTCCACCTTTTTAATCCAACTACAGAGGTGACAAAACTTTTAAATGATATTCTAATTAACTGACATTTAGATGAATCAGCATGGCCTCCTAGAGAAAAGGTTTTCTATGCGGTGACACAGATGCTCGTGGACCATCAGGAATTTTATAACACTTTGGTTAAAAATATGTAAAGAAAGGTGGGGGAAATAGGCACTAATCACCAACAAGACTCTGCATAAATACATTTTAAAATTCACTAAAATGTATTTTTTCAGAAGTTCACCTTCCTAGAAGGAATGATGCATGTAACTCTTGGGTTGCATCACTAAGCATCAGTGCTGTCGGGAGATGTTTAGGCTGCTGGCCTAATGTCTACTTCCAACTCCGCAAGAACTGGGTTCAATGACAAGTTGCTTAGAGCAGCACTGCTTAATTTGGCCCTCTAATCATTTTCCATTTACAACATATGTTTATCATCTGTACCCTATATCATTGCGATTCAGACTGAATCTCATTCATCCACTGATCAACCCTATTGTTCACTTTAGTCAAACAAATCCTTTCATCTATCCCTGTATACATTCTTTGATGATTTATATTCATTTCCAGCATCTACGTGCCCTTCTTTTTGTCTCTGTCCACCCAGCCATCCATCACACTTAACAATCCATGGACAGCGAACCTGAAGGATTCTATTAATCTAACACAGACCTTGGATTAGGGATTAGATGCGTTGGGAGCTTCAGGCTATTATTGACACTTTTTGTAAATACACACTCAAGGAATGAGAGATGTATTCTGTGACTTTGAGGTCAGGTCTTTTTTTCTTTCCGATTATTTTCAATTATTTTTTGTCCACTTGTAATGAAGAAATCCTAATCCATAAAAGCAGGCATTGCACTTTTTTTTGTCTGTCTTTGTTGACAAAGATAGAAAAAACCAGCATATATAAAATCCAATAATGCTTGAAGATCTGAATCTGAAGTATTCAGAGATGCTGATGCTGAAGAAACATTTACATGACTGACTTTCATCTTTATTGCACCAAAATAGGTTCAAGTCTGGACATTTTTAGATCTTTTATTATATTTGATCATTTGTAATGCTTTTACCAACATTGCTCCTACGCTGAATTGCACCCTAAATTAATACTACGTTGTCACCTCATTTGTATATTCTTTTATGCAAACCCTTAAACAACATTGTTCCATTAACTTGTGTGCCAAAACCGTTTCCTTTAAAACACTGAGATTTTTTAAAGGTTCTTTATTAAATGTCCCTCACTGACATCAGGACCTGATTCCAGCTGACACACCCGAGGTGAGATGCTGAACCACATTTTGCACGGTCAAACTTTAAAAGCCTATTTATGTGCATGGTTTGCAGAAACTGCAGCATAATTGGTGCACAATGCTTTGTTGAATGAGAATTCTCTGCAGTGAATTTAATCTTTTTTTTTAGCCCTTTACTATGGAAACCAGCTTGAGTAGCTATAACCTAAGTCATGTGACCTGCTCCACCCACTGGTATTAAATATATACAGGCAGAAGTGAGAGATGCACAGAACAGTCTGAAAAGATTGCCATGGAGTCTGACTCTGCTGAAGAAAAACTCTTGTTTTTATTAATCATTAGGACAACTTTTTCAGTGACTTTTGTTCACATAATTAATGTAATGAAGACTGAACTATGTTGCAAGCAATATTACCAATGAAATAGAAAGTAAACCTGGTCAAATGAGCCTAGCAAACTGCACCACATAAAAAAATCATGTCATATATTTCAGTTGTTGCACAGTTCATAATAAGACTGGTGTGACTGCAAGTTTATAAAATCAAACCACAAAATAACTCATGTAATCTTTGATTTATTTATTTATATTATTATTATACAGCCACCCAGTGATCAATGGACAAAGGGTGGGGGTCCAACATAGACAGGTCACCAGTTAATTACAGGGAAACATAAAGACACAAAAAGGAAACATGTTCACACCTAACATTCAATTTAGACAATCCAATTAACCTAACAGTAATATTTCTGGGCTATGAGAGCAAGCCAGAGTGAAAGAATGTTAGTTATACCAGCACATTGTGGCTAGCTTAACTTAGAAGATTGTCAGTATTTGGGGGAAAAGAATTTTTGAAAAGATTACAAATCCTTAGTTCAATAAATTGTAAAAGTATGTTTGGCAGGAGCGCTAGGTTTATGGAGTGTTTCCCAGCAGAACCTGTGAAGCTTCATTAGACTGGATGGAAATAGTCAGAACATCTTCAGAGAGAACTGAGGAAGGTAGATCAAACCTTTTTTTCCATTTCACAATTATAGAGGCCATTGTGCTCTTGGGAACACTCAAAGCTTTAAAAAAGCTTTTATGCTCTTACCCTCATCTATGGCTTGGAACAATTTTATGGTAGGGGTCTCCTGGGTGTTTCTTCGGCTTTATAGTTAGGTTTTTATCCTGTTATACACGGAGGATTGTTGTACATTCACATACATGTGTACTTTCATGACGAACGTTGACTGGTTTCCCACAGGTGGCCTGCAGGTTGTTGACATTTGTCTGTAGATAAAAGCAAACAGAAATATCCCAACTTTGAGCCCGAATCTGACAAAAAAAAATAAAGTTTTAAATAATAATTTTAACTCCAGTGTAATACTGAGTTTTCATTGAATAATTATGTACCAATAATGGTAATGTGATGAAGAAATAAAAATATTTTAAATGGTGGACATTTTACAAAACGTGAGTAGAGAAAATGCATTTCTTTGGGGGAACTTTTTGAAATTCCATTCCTTATAAAGGTTTATATTACATTAAGTCAATTATCTTTTAGCATTATTAGATTTATTTTGGAAATAACTTTGGGCTATCACAAGAAAATTGACATGAGATTATCACATTTTCTAAGTTACTATGGTGTCATAGTGTCTACGCATAATTTTCATAAATGCCTAATAAATAAATGCGAACAACATAATTAGGTTTGCTAAAATAGGTCATGTTTATTGCTGCTAACATGTTGCTTAACCTGCATCCACCCTGTAGCTAACCAACACTCCGTTAGTTACCAACAGTTTGTCTATAATTTGTAAACATAAATATTTCCAAACAGCTTTACATATTTGTCTTGTCTGTCAAGTCCAGAGGACCCCAAAGTCTTTCACACCACCACTGTGCTTCACAGTCATTCACTCAATTCATGCACATCTTCACACACTGATGGTGGAAAGCTACTGCTGCCACTGTTCCCATGGTGAAACATGATGCTGACAGTACAAGGCTGTTGGAGGCATTTCCTTAACATGGAAAGCAAAGAGGTCAGTGAGTAGGAACATGGATTAAGCCAGAGATGGACCAACTACAGATTAACCCTAGAAGAAAATGTTTTAGAGGTTACAAAGCAGTAGAAGTTGTGGAGGATCTCCTTCCAACAGCACAGGGACTACGTCAAAATTTTAGTCATCTATAGATTCCAGTGCATAAGTATAATAGCTGCAATGGGTAAAAACTATGAACCAAATTTTAAAGTGAGTCCCCATTTTTGGTACAGATCATCTCTGTTTTTTCTCTTCATCGAAGCTATATTTGTAGGGACATTCTGTTAATTTGTGACCTTCCTGCAGAAGGTTATTGTGCTGAGCTACTGCTGCCAATAACTTAATGTACTTCTATCGATGATACTCTTGTTTAGCCCATTTTCCTTCATAGCTATTACTATTGGCTGAACATTTGCTCTCATTCATCCTATTGGCTTAAAAACATAGCTTCTTTGACAAGCTGAATTTCTCTCCTAAATAAAGCCACTAAACTCATTACTTCTGCTACTAACCATTTACCTTTCTCTGAGATTTTTTTATTTGTGTGTTTGCTCTTTTCAAACCTTCAGTTGGTCAAGGCCGATCCCCACTTATACTCAGCGAGGTTCTACTGGAGAGTTCTTGAAAAATCAGCTGAACTTCACTGTTTTGTTTGATAACTATAATCAGTTAAAATGTATATCTGATTTAGAATATGTACAATTCCCACAAATTATTTATGTATTTTTTTTTTTACTCTAACAATTTTACAACTTGTTGTGAATTTGGTGCTATGTGAATACATTTATTTTATTTAGAAGAGAAAAACAAGTCATTTTAATTTTTTTGTAGAAAATGTTCTTAACCAGATGGTTTAAGAAAACCAGTAAAAAATATTTACCAGAATATATTTAGTATTTTAAACTAAGGTGTTACCTAAAAATAATCAATTTAGGAACTTGTACATTTCAACAAATACTTGAGCAGAGATGCTTTTAGTGTGACTGTAGCATACAAAGAAATGAGGATTTTTTTGTCATACTTTAACTCTCGTCTTGTGAAGGTGGATCAAAAAGAAAAATCACACATCACTGTTGGTATAACATTGCGGAAGCCTCTTCCTTTCATCCTAAACGACTGTTGCCCTTTATTTGTGCAACCTAGTAGTCATGTCACCTTGAAAGTGTTTAGACTTATAAGTGAAAGTGAGATCTTATCTGAGGGGCTATCAGCGTACATCCCTAAAAATGTACACAGACACCCAGGAGAGCTAGCAGGTCAGAAAGCACTTCCACCTCCGAAGTAGAAGGACTGATTCAGGTAGCTGTTTAGTATGCATACCTATGATCGGCACCAGCTTTCAAGGGCAATGCCTATCTTTGGAAGGTCTGTATATTCGTGTTCATATGCACATGGGAAGAAACAGAAGTGATTGATTGCAGACTGTGTGAAGCAGCTATGCTTGAAACCATCAGGCGGGACACTAAAGCTATTAAGTGTTAGAGTGGCAGAGGCCGACTTTCTCACAACCTGTCATTACAAGCATGCATATTCTGAGTGCATCTGTGTGAGTGAGTGTCTGTGTATTTGCGTTATCTGTTCGCTTTTATTCAATAACGGGAAAAAAAAACCAAACAACAAAAATCAGATATTTTTAAACCAGAGTAAAATCCGACATTCATGTTGTCCACATCCTAATATTTTCCTTTTTTTAGACAGAATCAGATGTTTAAAATTCAAACACACTTGATTGTTTATTTTGGTACAATAATCCCTCTGACAAATGTCACACCCTCCAATTTAAGCTAAAGAGCAGACTGGCTTGTTTTGGTCAAAGAAGGTTGATTACTATCCATTTTCATTATGTAGGGCAATGTAAATCAAAAAGTAATTGCAGTTGCAAACCCATTACAGAGTATTCTTTGAAAAATCATTCTGCGCTCGCATGGCTTTTAATTAGACTGTGCACAAGAAGATACCACGGAAAATGCACAACATGAAGCAATCCATCACCGCTCATCCAGGGAGTAAAAAAAAAACCCTGACAAATCACCGTGGTTCTCCTAATAATAGAAGACACCTTTGTATTTATTCATTTCCCATGTTTATGTAGCAGTGTGTTAGCAGTACTTCACCTGTCCACCTACCCAGCCATTAATGCTAATGGCAGTCTAATGTGGCACAGAGGGATGTATCGGTATGCATCAGGGTGCGCAATCTAATCTTGTGAACTACTAAGCCAGAGCATGACTCCCAAAGGGAACCTATTACCACGGTGACAAAATGTAAACTGTTTGCAGAGATATGCAAAAGTATTTATAAATGCGTTTTCCCTCCCAAGAGTGATGCAAGAAGCAAAGGGTGGGGCAGGGGTCATCTGTTTGACGCAAGTACTTTTCCCACAATGGTGAGAAAAGGTGTGTTATTTGAAGATAAGAAATATAATCCAGATATTCATGTGCTCTTTTTTTGTAATTGTTCACTTTGAGCATTTAGAATTAGCATATTGAAACCTTAGGCATAAATGAAGGCACTGCAGCATTATTGGAGAGATATGAAGTTATCACAACTGGAGGCAAACCAATTAATCTGACACAAGACATAGACTAACAGTCTTTTGGTCCCTTTCATTAATCTAAAGTGAGGTTGCAGAGTTGTAGCTAATGGTGGAGTGTGTTGTGGAGTGGCAGAGACCTAAAGACTGGAAAAGCAGAAGAAAGAGGTATAATCACAGACAAGTCTGAGGGAACAGTTGTTTCCCCTGATCATCTTCTGTCTCAACATTTGAAGAAATACATCTACAAATATAATTATAGAAAAATTGTTTACATTTGTCATTACAGATTGAATACATTTTTATTAAGAAACAAACAGCTCTCCATCTAGGGAGGTGTCCATGCTGAAAAACTCAAATGAATTGCTATGAGGTTTTAAAGCTTTCCACATCATGAGTGCTGATTGATCTCAAAGCTGGAGCAACATGCTTTTCAAATACACTATAATACATGCACTATATTATATGTGATTGTTGTACAGGAGGACAACATGTGCCAAGAAAAAATACCCCAAATCATTACACTACCCACTGCTGCCTGATGCGAACCAACATTGATCCCTATTTCCAAGTTTATTTTAATCCCAAATTAAATAATTAGTGATTACACTAAATTCAGGAACAAAAATTAAGACTCGTTAGGTCAGGAAGTGCTAATTTTCCCCATCTTTTATGGATAATTTTTTTGTGATGTGTGAATTTGACATACCTTAGTCATGAATGATGATTTGTGCTAAAGCAGGCTTTTGTGACAAACTGTTTTAAGGTAATCTTAAAACAGTTTGTTTTGTTCTCATCAAGACATTTTTGTTGTTAGTAGTAGCTTTGTAACGAAGACCGCACTCCCAACCTTCAAAAGCTGTCCACAACTCAAGGGCTGAAATCATGTTTAAGCAACAGGCATTTCAAAAGTAAATAGCATACAACAGCAAACAATTCAACACCTAATTTGCATTTTTCAGTTAAAAATGTAATCACACCACCCCCAAAAAAGACACACCTGATGTGAAATGTATACATCTGCAAACATTCTAGAAAAATAAATGTTCTACAGTGGTGTGAAGAAGTATTTGTCTCTTCCTTGACTCCTTCTTTTGTTTTTCTCACACAGAAGTGTTTCAGGACATCACACCAATTTAAAATGTTCGTCAAAAACAACACAAGTAAACACAAAACACTGCTTTCAAATGAAGGTGTTAATTAATGGAAATAATGAATAAAACCTACATGGCTTTGTGTGAAAAAGTGACTGCCTCCTTTAGTTAAAACTTTACTGTGTTTTGTCACACCAGAGTTCACTGTCTCCACCAGTGGAAAATCTCAGTTTTCCCAGAACACATTTTGAAGATCCCCAACACTTTGGGGGAACCGTTCTGTGGATTTTTGAGACAAAAGTTGAACTCTTTGGATGATGCACGTCCCATTCCATCTGGCAAAAACATGATGCCAAATTTCAGTAAAAGAGCATCATACTGACGCTACTGTGCCGCTACAGGACCTGGAAGACGTGTGGGGACAAATGGAACCATGATTTCTGCAGTCTTCCAAAAAAAATCCTGGAGGAGAATTTCCAGCCATTTGTTTGTGACTTCCAGCTGAAACAAAATTGGGTTCTGAAGCAACACAGTTATCCAGATCACACCAGTAAGGTCACCTCTGAATGGTTAAAGAAAAACAGAAGGAAGACGTTGGAGTGGCCTAGTCAAATTATAACAACTATGCAAAGACGAGTGGGTCTGATGCTCTGAGACACTTCAATACTGCAAACGTTCAAATAAGAAGGACATCAAAAAGCTATCAAACTCTTTCACACACTGCATTCTACCTAGTCAAAAATATCCGACTTTGCAAACGGATGCCTCATCTTAAAAATGTACACTGTTCTTAAGAATCAGGGGATCACTGTGCATTTGATGGCTTGCCAACAGGAGAGAATATTATAGAAGCACAAGGTGTACAAAATCTACAGAGAAATCTGACTCACTCCAGCTAACAGTTCAGGGTGAAGAGTGTGTTCCACATTTAAACAGTTCATCTGAAGCCTCTTCTTACCAGAGAGTCCTCCATCTCCACGAGTGTGATTTCAAGTAAAATACCATTCCACCGACTAGTGTTTATATCGAGGAGATGGACCGATTTATGAGGAGTAATTTATGAAATTGAAGAGATTTGAAATATTGTACTGCCACAAGGTTACTTGCAGTACTTAATAACCTACTAAGAAAATGTGCTGGTAGATAACCACTAACCAGACATGGAGACACAGCGTAGTAGACATAGCTCAACTATCTGACAATTTAATACCTTTTTTTTTTGCAAACAGAAAAAAAAACAATTCAGGACAAAGGCAGTTGTTTGAAATGTATGCCTTCAAGTTGTAAGCATCAGAATACATTGTGACATTAGCAATAAAAATGATCTCTCTGCTATAAGATTATTATTAGCCTCCAGCAGTTTACATCATGGGACATATCCAATATAGAGTTAAAACAGGCATATTCACTTTGCAGAGTTGAAAGGAGTCTCTTCTTTTTCAGACAGCTCCAGAACATTTCAGCACACTTATTGTCAGTGCAACATATCACCCATTTAAAGTGACTAACAACACTATAAATATATTTTCAAAATGCTGCGGAGTCAGACTGCAAACATACGCTTCACTGCGCCGGTGTCTTGGTGTGCCTGTGAGTTTATGACCACATGACAACTGTCAGCAAGCTCTGCTTCGCATCAAATGCCCCTGACTTACATTCAGAAGATGTGCACATTTTCTGACATTTAGGCTGCTTTTAGGGAGATGATCAGCTCCCTATGTAATTCAGTTGTGGAAAGCTTTTACAGGAAATTTTCCAGCCAGCATCCAAGGGCAAAAATTTCCGAGTACATTGAAAAAGCAAATTGAAAAATATGAATTGTACAGCTATCACCATCTTATAATTTACATTTGACATCTCACAGCTTTTGGTTCCTCCATTAAAGGTAATCTTCCCAACATCTGGGATCACGTGCATTTCTGAAGGTGATTTTCCTGTCCTAACTGGTTGAAGAACCAAAATATGGTGTACACATTTTGATAACTTATTTTAAAAATTTAATTGATCAATCGCTCAGAAGTTGCGCTGGGTGAAATGTGTTTCAATGCCAAGTCAGTAAACTAACTATTTTAGTCCAAACATAAAGTGTTTACATAATTTCAGTGGTCTTATCATTAGAAGAGACTTACGGACCATGTCATCATGGTCACAGTTATGTAATGAAAATGACATTTTGTTCTCGGTCTGGTGTTGTCCGCCTTTTTTTGCAACTCCCGAGGCAAATATTTCGCCCTCCCTTTCTAAGCAAAGCTATTGCGTGATTGGTCTGAATTTCCTTGATGTTCTTGTTCTTGGGCCTTCAAAGGCGTCTTCGAAAACGAACATCCCTAAACTATGTGACCGCGCATTGACAGGTCAACTTTGGTGCGATCATGCTCAGCTCTTTAACTTGTCATTTTGATTGAGAGAAAGGAGTGGTGCATGAAATCCTTCTCTTGTCAATCATGATTTTCTCCAAGGAAGCTGCAATGCAGTGAGGCAGAGTCACCCTTAGAAATGTCATCAGGCCCCAGGGCCTGGATATGTTCACACATTTCAAGTTCTGCAGGAGATCCTGCGTCGACACTCACGGTGCAGAGGAGATAACGGAAACCAATAAGTGACAATATTTTTTGCTTGCAATGAAACTAGATTGCTGTTAAGAATTAAATTGATTGAAAATCACCTTAAAAGAACCAGAAAATATCCTTATTGTTTTTCCACCAGGCAGAAATGACCTGCTAGCACAATTTCAATGATGCTAAGAGGAAATGTTTACAGGAACAGAGTAGCTAATATCACATTCTGACTGTGTCAAAGCAGCAGAGTGGTTCTTCTGGAAGAGAGGGATTCTGGAAAGATTTCCTCTTTCACTAAACACAATTACCTCAGAGGAAACACGTGCTGTCATAATGTTTTGCATCACAAGGGCTTTAACATGCAAGAATTTTGCTGCCAATGATATTGGACCCAAATCAATTACTTCTCGAATCATCAAGAACTACAAGAAGAGACTTATCTGCTGTGCAGAAAAGAATTCAAGGATCCCAGTCTAGCAAATGTTACTGTATACAGCCTTTTGTGCTGACAATAATTATGGGCAACATAAAAGTTTACAAGGTTTATTGAAATTAATGCACAGGTTGATGGTTCTTCTGGGTTTAGACAGATTTCCATTTTGGCATGGAGAAGGAAAATGTAAGTGGTTTTTGTTTGAAGTAGGGAATAAATGTAAGAAAAGTTGGCCAGCAGATGGATTCTTACGGTTTGCTGTAAAGAAAGAGGTCCAGGAGGAGGTGACTTTATAGGGAGATGGCAGAGAATAGCAGCTTGGCAATATCTGCCTTTGTTTTTCTTCTAGTGGAGGTGTTTAAGGAACAATGAGGTGGGGGCAGACAAGTGAGCAAGCAGCAAGTTGCTGAAGTGATCTGAATATCTGATGAGAAGGACAGCAAGAAGGAAAACTGAAAGGATTTTTCCATCAAATGGAACTGGAAAGTTCTCCTCCCAGCTGGTACCACCCATAAAGCTACAGGTGATGAGACACACACACACACACACACACACACACACACACACACACACACACACACACACACACACACACACACACACACACACGTCTTTCTATCTTGACGACGATTTTCCATTTACTTCCCTTTATTTTACAGTCATGCCTGTAGTCTACCCCTAAACCTCACCCTCACCTAGACCCAACCCAAAAATGTAACTTCTTATTGGGCCCGGGCAAGTTGACAAATGCTAAAACACACCCACATACACACATACACACATCATTGTACTTCCATACAAACTGAGGACTTTGTATTAACTTCCAGTCATTTTAGTAACTCAATTTTCTTCCGCTTATCAGTGTTTATTCCTAAGCCAGACATTTTTTCTAAGCCTAACCGTTACTAGCCTATTCCTATTCCTAACCCCAACCTTAACCAAAACTTAATTCACACCATATCTTCAAATCCAAGTACAAGAGCACTACACAAGAAATGATATGGAAAAAGTCTTCACTTTACACAAATGACCTCTCTTTGTTAGTAAATACTGTGAAATTTGTCATCCATATACAAGTACACAAACACATGCACAAGCACAAAGAGAACATCTATCTTCACATATTTTGTAGCGATTTCCATTTTTAATTAATTCCTATCGCCTAACTCTGACACATTGAAATTCACTATTACCACTTCATGCCTGACCCTAAACTTATTCACACCTTAATATTATAGATAACCCAAAGACAGACCTACTTCTCATAGGAATATTTCCCCTCTAAACAAAAATAACTAAGATTAAAAACTGGAGTTTTCTAACTGCAGTGATGTGAGATATACACATGATGTGACTTACATGAGGTGTAAATAGCAAGTCCGCTCATCTTACAGACATTTAAAACCCCTGATATGATAGAATCTAAAGAGTATATTCATGGAGATGCTACATTTCAAAACAAAACCAATTTAACTTGGTTTATAAGTCTTCCACCCTGCTGTCACTCTAATGCAAACATATTTAAATAAAATGCAAATGATCATTACCACTTGGAAACTGCAGAGTGTAAATTGAAGTCGACATGGAACACTGCGGACAAGTGTTTGGTAATGAACTTGATTTAGGGCTTTAGTAAACAGACATGCAATCTGATAAGTCAACTCATATCAGCACTCCTACACACAGAGGCATTGCTAACTCCTGCTGTTCCCCATCTTAGCAGCACTTCAAACTTTATTAGGATGCACACCTACAATCCATTTAAAGCCAATTATTGCAGTAAAGCAGCTCATTTGAAAGAACATGCAGAGATGCAAAAGATTATATATAAATGCAGCATGTGATGTTTTTGATGTTTAGTGGAAAACAGAGCAGCTATGAAATATATAACTGTGTAATATTTGTTTTATTTCTATATTTCAGACTCAGTATTGCAAACTTCCATCCATCTAGTCTGTCATTTTCAAATTCAGTTCACTCAGAAAACCAAGAGTTCAACAAGTAGTCCATAACTTGGTGTAAGGTTAAAATGAATAAACACTCCTATTTGTTGCACAGAGAAGCAATGCAGAAAAACTGTTACACATCTGAATATATGCAGCATCCGGAAGCACCACTTTGCTTGAGAGGCCCACAGGGATGTGAACAGCTTAGACAGTACATTGGGTTAAAGGCAGGCATTATGTGCGACTTCAGATTTTTTTTCTCGTCTCGTTCAGTTTTATTCTTCAAACTTTGCAAGGATGAGAATATTTTTTCACAAATACGTCATTCTGAATTTAATCTGTAAATTTAATTTGACTAAAGCCAACTTTCTGAAGTTTTCAGATATCCAACAGAGCTACACAAAGGTTCAGAACAAAACATAGAAGCACTTTCTCTCGTCAAATCGTGATCATCTGAAAATTCAATCTCACTTAGATCCTGTGAATTTACCTCAGATAATGTGCTTTAAAGATCTTGATGCAAAAAGACCCTTTGAGGTTCTGCGATGTCATGTCATCTTAACTTTGTTCGTACGTGAGAAGAAAAATAATGATAAGGTGCAGTAAATTATGTTCAGCAGCACCAACAAATTCCAAAGGTGAGATTTTCTCAAAATCCAGTGCAACAAAGAGTAGATTTGTTAACAGGAGGCATGTCTGGGATTCTCCCTGTAGCTGATGCAGATTCAGTGTTCAGAGATAGCAGCTGTTTGCTGAAATCAAGACTTCTCTTAACCTTTGTGAACCTGACATCCTGCATGGTAATTAGCAGTATTGATTTCTTCAGTGGACCAATAGTTTTCCTTCAGCCTGTGCGCTCTCTCCTTTGCAACCAAAGATGTTATTCCTTGTTCCTGTTTATGCAACTGTAATGTGGATGTTGCCAAAAAAGAAAATAAAAACACTTTGAGATATAAAAAAACACTATAAGTGGTGTAAATGCAATACTGAAAAATGCAAAAATACAATTTGAAAATGTGAAAAGATTAAAAAGCAAAAAATCTCCAAGAGAAGCCCTGAATGCTAAAGCCATTTCTGAGCATCGACCCACAAGTCAAAGCGCTCTTATGACTCATCTTTAAGTATCTGCTCCAGGGCTACATTAATTTAGAAAGGCAGCACAACAACACTTAATTTGACCATTTTTGCTTGGTCTGGGTGTCTATAGAGACGAGCTTCTGGGCAAAGGTTATCATTTATACAGAAACTAACTATACAAATTCCATGTAATCCCTGATATATTGTCCAATTTTTACTGTTCACACAAGCTTTCCTCTGCTCTTGACAACCTGCACAGAACTGAAGTGATTTATCACCTAAACTTGTTTATTGTGTTATGAGTACCACCAGTTATACAAAATTGAGTTCATATTTGTTGAGCCATGGTGTTTTAGGAAAAACACATAAATATGAAGCAGACAGTGAAAATCTTAAGGTGTATAGGTCATGTTTGAGCACATTAAAAAAATAACATTGTACCTGGATTTTCTACACCTCATGTGTAGACCAAACAGTTTCAGTTGGGCAGTGATCCATTAATAAATCCACTCAGCCTCTTCGAAAATCAAACTGCTTTACTTCTATAATATGATATTGGTATCATATACTAAATACTTAACTCATTGCTACTCCAACAATGACTGAGACGTAGCCTGGCCATTTCACAGAAATTCTGTCTCATCTCTAGAGGAGGTTTGAATGGTCTCTGTCCATCATCTCTCAACACAAAACAGAATCTGTATTCCAAAAACCTATGGTCTAATTTTCTCTTTGATCAATTATCCTCCTGGACTAATTACAGAGTCATTTTAGTTACTCATGAAGTTCTCCAAAATCAGACTCTCGACCATCTGATCAGCCAGCTAAACTCACCTGCAAAAAGAATAAAGAAAAATAAAAGAAACGATAATGCTTCACACAGAACACAATTATTTCAAGCTACTGGTACTAAAGCTGATTTTACAAGTTTTCAAATCATCGGATGTAGTCTTTTTTCAGTAACACTTTATTTGAAGAGGTGTGCATAAAACTGACTATTCGGTAAATAATGACACTTTTAATGTAAAGTTGCTTTAAAAGTTGAATTAAAAGTCCATTAAAAATGCCAACTTTGCATGATTTTGTAAATAATGACAATTTAATGCAAAGTTGGCACTTTTAATGGACTTTCAATGAAACTTTTAGAACAACTTTGCATTAAAAGTGTCATTATTTATCAAATGACACTTCATGACAAGTGTCATAAACACTCATAAAGACTTCTTTATGTTCATGACAGATGTTACGTCATGTTTATGACAGTGTCATGTCAGTCTTATACACACCCCTTCAAATAAAGTGTTACCCTTTCCCCCCCCTCACCACACTACATTTGATTCGGTTTTGTTTTTATGATATCCTAGTGCACAAAACATTAGAAGTTCCCTCAACTTCATGTCTCAGTCAGCTTCTCTTAACTTGCTACAAGATTTCACAACCCTGCTACATTTGATGTTTTCATGAAAGGTATTTCAAGAAATAACCCAGCTTGAAATAGATCAGGGAAATACTGCAAATATGTTTCCCAGCATTCTCAGAGTATTACTATGAAGTGGCAAGAGCAAGTACCTTATCTGTAAAGGCTTTGTAAATACATACGGAAATAGTTTGTAAGAGGACAGACTGCAAATATTATTGCATTTCTAGGAATGATCAAAAATGCTACTGACTGAAGTCACTTACAATCAGGATATTAGTTTTTAGGAACATATGTTAGAGGATTGTAACACTGTTCAGCTGATTTCCTGAAAAAATTCAAGTATCACACTCCCGCACTCACTCTGATCTTCTGAATTCAAAACTTACTGGGAGTCATTATAAGCAGGTCAACAAAGGTGGTGATACGTTTCTTCTCTTCTCTCAGCCCTTGTTAAAAACGGCTATGTTCTGTGCAGCCTGCACCAAGCCAACGGATTTTTATTAGAGACGAGTTGCAAAACTGTTTCAAAAGTCAATGTGTTTAGAGATAAGTGTGAACTTGTTTGTGTCCATTTGATTAAAAGTTCGAAATAGGGTTAAGCTGCATAGGATTTTGATTAAGAAACTTAACACTACCAATCTTTTGTACTTACTTCATCGTTTCCACAAAAAAGGAAAGTTTAGCCAGGGACTGTTTTTGCATTACTTCTGTCTCTTGTTTGCTGTCATATTTCTTTTTTATACAATCTAATAAAGGTATGAAATTAGGTTTTTAAACCTACTGTGGGTACGGAGGAAATATGTTGGTTGAAATGCAATGTAATATCCTTATGTTTTCATAAGCATAATGTGAAGAAAGTTTTCATTAGAGTGTGAAGTTCATATGAGAAGTTGTTGTGAGTCATCCTTCTTGACCCACCGCAGTGTCATTATACAGCGGTCCACCAGGAGCAAACCAAACAGGGGCACATTCAGGAATGTATATGCAGGCACCAAATGTGTGCAATCCCGAATTTGAATGTGCCACCTCTGAAACGAGGCACAGAGGCACATCTACCCCCAAAATACTGCCACCGAGTAAATATCGTTTTTGTGTTGATTCATTTTCCATACATTTAAATGAGGCAATATGGACAGCTAAAGGTAAAGCTTAGCCATATATTTATATAAGTTACTAGAGAAAATGACTTCATGTTTACAAATAGAGATTTTTGAGTCTTGCAAGAAATAAAAATATCTAACAGTTAAAAACTGGTGATGGTTACACCACAGAAGGCAGAGAGACGAACAAAACAAATGTACTAAAGATGTGTAAATCTTTCAAATGTAGAATCCAAAATGTTTGATATATGAAGAATTCAATCGGCTGCTTCACTTCCAGGATGTGAAAAATAAGAGAAACCAAAATGAAAGGGACTTGGAATTCAGGGGTCAAAAGGAGGCACAAGCCAACAACCCCAAATAAAAACACACTCTCTTTCACACTAATCACAAAGCAGATAAAAATACAGATGTATTTTTTTATTGTATTTCAAAAGCAGCATAATTTGGGAATCATATCAGGATCCCTACTTGGTGAGTCCATTTGGGGTCATGTATGCATAACTAATTTGGGGAAGACCCTGAGGTACAACCAAGGGTTGGAGAGACCATGTTTCCTTTGGCATTGGACTCAATTTGGATCCTCTACAATGAGATGGAAAGGAGGGGGATTCCTCCTGGACTGGCTACCTCTACTAGTCGGCAGCCTGGCAGACCAGTCAAAATGTTTCCATCTGCTCCTCTTGCAGAGAATAAAAAATTCTTAATAGCTTATTGCATTTGCAATGCTGATTTCAGAACTTTAATCAATCTGAATTTTGAAATCAATATGGATAATTTAAAGTGGCAATTGGTGTTAATGGGAAACTGCACAACCAACCATATTCAGTTGTGTCAAAGTTGCATAAATACAAAAATTTGAGATCAAACGCAGTTAATCATGAATTTACAAATGGTGATCAAATTAGTGTAATAAACATAAACATAAACATAGTACTGATAAACATTTGGAAATGTGGATGACAAAAGATGCACAATGTTTTTCTGTCATACCTAAAAAATACTTCTGTTTTCTGTTCAGTATCACTCCCTTTTACAACAAACACCATCTCAAGGCACTTTACAAGATAAACAGATCCAATTCTCTGCAATCCAAACACATTAAACCAACTCAGCCCAAATAATTAAATTTGATATTGAGGCAAATATCACTTTAAGGCATTTTACAAGACCAATTCCAAATTTCAGGCAGATTCAGCTGGTGTCTAAATGCCAGCACATGAAAAGTTATCCCAACACGGCCATCTATTTGCAACAGCATCAGTAAGCGACCAAAAACTGCAAGTATGCATTAATTCATTAACGTTTTCTGTATCAGTGAACAGCATCTATGCAGTCTAGAATAAAAAAAATCTATCAAGTGTTCATGAATCAAATTGCCATGTGATGACAGACTCGTATTTAAATAGATCTTTTAAAGCATTACTTACCAAGTAAAAAATGATTTCAATCAAATATCCTGATTACTGCGCCAAATATTTGAACCAAAGACTGGGAGAACACAAAGTGAAGCAGACTTTCAAGTCTCTTCTCAACGCCGTTCTGCTCTGTTAATAGCAGGCTGCCCCAGCTTTATCCCAGCTGCGGCCCACTTTCACTTTCATGTTGGTTAGCCACACAATCCTTGCAAACCCTTCAATCCATTCTTGTCCATCTTTTTCCCTTCCGTCCCATTTCATATCTTTCTCTCTTTGATTCATTTCTCACCAGCTTGCCACCCTGTCTGCCTCCCCTCTAAAACCCTTTTTACTTCTTCCCTCTATTGACAAGAGAGCCATTAGTTGATTTTTATGCTGTTGGGAGACAAACTTTCAAAACAAAGAGCAACAACACAGGCAAAATGGATTTTACCAGGGCTGGCCAGCACTACATGCAATATGATACAATAGGATACACATGGGACTTAGAGGTAACAAAGGTAAACTAAATCCTCCATTTTGACATCATTAGCCCTCGGGCATCAATAAGGACAAGTGGACAATATTTCCTCTATCCTTTTCCCTCTTTTTGCTTTTTTAGTGCATGTTTTCTTGCAAGAAAGACTATGGACCAATGTTGAGACTCAAACATTTGGAACCAAAAAAACAAACAAAAAAACACTATAAATGTACATCGTGGGCAAAAATGTCAAAATAAAACTTTACAGCTGAATAATTTCATGCTTTTTCTGCATAAATCTCTTTAACCAGAAATTAAATCTTGTAGTGACAAATTTGACCAATTTTCACAAATGAAAACCTAATTGATTATTATGCAGGATTTTATTTGTGATATCTAAGAGATCAAAAACATGTGGTATCAATTGGTCATATTTCACATAAATGTCATATAATTATAGATTTTTAATCAGCTGCTAAACAAAACCTAAACAAAAAGTCAGCAACACATCCACAGTTGATATGGAAAATAAAAACATTTTCCAGCCTATCCAGCATTTAATCTTTCCCATATTTATGGGGAAAAAAACAATCCCCCAGGAAAAAACTATTTGACTTTTTTGTTGCTTCTGGAAGTGACATCAAGTAATCCAACTGGCTGTAAAAGGTTAAGCTCACAGGTCATTGAATATTTGGTTGTTTTGAGTGAGGCCAAATTATTCCAGAGATTTATACAGAAAATACACAGACCTGTGAAGAAAATGAGCCAATACATGAATCCCTAGCCAGAAATTTGAAATATCGATAGAAACATAAGTTTTGTTGAGTGGTTTAGTACGTAAAGGGATGTGTTGATGTCTGTCTTCATAAATGTCAATTGGAACTTAAAAAAACCCCAGCAAACTTGGAAAAGTGACAGAACTTGAATGGAAAATACCCACGTTTCCATACCTCCTGGACTGAGGAAGAAAACCGGAGAGGAAACGAGTAAAAACAGCTCACTGACTCATTGTGTTCCCTCACAGCTGCCAAGGAAAGAGGTAGGAGGGAAAGGAATAAATGATCAAAGAAAATATGTGTTCACCTGTATTCACTGTGCAATTTGTTCACATTTATCCACAGAGGCCTTCAAATAATTATACAACACTAAAATCACAAGAGATCTTTAGATTTATGTGTACAGGTACTAATAGAGTAATGCACTGAGCTTTATTGTATATTTTTTGCATCAAGAGCATTTCAGGAAAATGCTTAAAAGATGGGTAGGGTACCGAAGGTCAAAAAGATATTACATATAATCTCTACTGGGAGAAAAAACACAATCAAATGTGACAAGAAATGCTTTCTCTTCGTTTTGCCTCGTTAGGATCTGTAGTAGTCATCAAAAATGTAGAATGTGTTCTTGCAAACTAAGCCAATGCGTAAAGAAAAAAAAGCCACATATACTATTTTCATCTGTCCTCACAACTACAACCAGATTTTCCTTTTACTTATTGATGAGCTATCTGGACAGACTATATACTGAATGGTAACTCATCTGGCTACAAAAAATAAATTCTAACAAGTACTTTGTTTTCAGCAATTGAGAAAACAATTTGAAACTCTGGCGTTCCTGAAATTAACATCCATGTGTGCCTAGTTTTCTGTTAGATTTTTGTCTCTGTGCCATTATATTTGATATTTACCTTTTCTAAAAAACAACATCCCACCCAGAATGTCGAGGACTTAATTCTTTACTTTTATATTACACCTCCAAATTAAATTACAATTAACCGAGTTTTGATTCACCAAGTTCAGCTCGACATCACAGTTTAGCAGTGATGGCCTGTTGCATCACCATAAGCTGCTCTCTGGTGTCAGAGGAATGTAGTACATTTGTCCAACAGTAGAGGACTCTACTCCAGCCACTTGACTATAGGTGGCTGGAGTAGACCTAATGTGGGGAGAAAATGGGAAAGAAAATGACTGTTTCATTCCGTGTACAAATTACTTTACTTGGGGTGGTGGGGTGTCTCATCAAATTAGTGAACATTGGCTACGTAAATCTTGGACATTTTTACTCAACACTTAAGATGGATATGAAAAGGCAGTTTGACCCAAATGACTATTAGGTGGAGCTCAGTTTTAACATTGTTTTATTATAGGCTTACAGTGCATAATCTTTTGATACTTTTATTAAATCCCTAAACTACAAATCCACTAAAAGAACAACATTCAACTTGATATTTATTCTTAAGTTCAATGCGATTCCAGACTTCATCAAGCAGCACAAACCTGGCAACTCTGCTGGATTACGAGTTCTCTGGGCTCCAAGTCCCTTATTCACCTCTAACTGCTCATGTGCCAGTTAGAACCGTTAGTGTCATTACGGGCTCCGTTTTTAACCCAGAGGGCACAATTTAACTCCAAAAATAACATTTTCCTATTTCCAAGTAATGTTCAGCCAATTCAATAATACTATCCCAATGACATTTTGAGTGTGGGCTACATCACTGTATAATTAGATAGTAATTGTGGTTGGCACTAAAAATGTGATACTTCAAATTTTTTTGTGTGTAACAACATTTTTGGCTAATTATTGTAAGATTGAAGAATATTTGGTCTAATATGCAGAGTCACATTATTAAAATAATACATTTTCATTTCAAAAATAAAAAGACCAGATGTACCAATAGATTGTTGATTTTATTTTCTTAATGCACACACAAGATTTTGCATCTTGACAAATACACAAAACCGACAAACAAGTATTTTTAATTAATGTAATTTGCTATGCTAACGTTAAGGCCTCCAGAATCACAAGAAAGACTCCCCATTAAAAACATACACTGTCACAATCTACAATATAAGATTGTAGATTCTTACAATCTTATATTGTAGCTTTTTTGCAAGGTCATTGCAAAAAAGCTGTACGTTTACAAAATGATGTGTACAAGAAAACCAATGGAAAATGATGCTGAAGGAAAAAGTGTGCTAGAGAAATTAAGAAACCATGGTGAAAACAGGCTTAGGACAATTGTGAAGCAAAGTCCATTCAAGACTAATGTAGGAATTAAAGTATGAACTGCATCTACAGTTGGAGCTACAAGGCCACCTCACAGACACTTCCATGACAAGAGCTACAAGCCTGAGCTGGAGACTACATCTTTTTCTTCTTCACCCGTACCTGGCCCAAGGCTTTATTTAATCATCTAAAGTAAGAACAGCCATTTAAAGGCAAATTTAAACATTTTATCTACGCATACAAGCTTTATTGAAATGCTAATGTCAATAAATCAGGTCTTAGTACTTGACCTACTGTACACTACATGGACTTAAGTTTCAGTGCCCTGTATTAAGAATTTGTTTTATCAATTTTTAAAAAGAATTTGGATAGTAAGCCAAAAATCCTCAAACACTGTAAAAACTATTCATTTTTAAAATGTAACTATTAAAATTCAATAAGCATCCAATGATACTGTAGTGTGTTGAGATGCACTTTTGTATTCTTCAGGATTTTGTTTGGGTCATTATCTCTTGCTTTTAAAGACCTGGACAGTCAGATTTCAAAATTAAATTTGGTCCAAAATATAATGGCCTAAGGAAGAATTAGGCTGTGCAAGAAATAGTGTATCAAAAGTATAAAGTAAATGCAGAAGATGAATGCACATTTTACCTCCAGTAAAAATTTGATTACAGCAACAGGTTTCCTCTTGTGTTTTTCTAGAAACACCCTTCAAAGTATGCATACAGGAAGTGCCTGGCAAGTTGACAGTATTTAGAAGCTCATTAGAAGTACAATAGAAGAAAGCCCTTGAACTGAGCTCTGGGTGAACTCTGGGCGTTTAAACACCTTCCAACAGCAGAGCCAGTGTCATAAATTTCTGGTAAATTATAATAAAAAGCTAGATTTAGGTTTTTAGTAATATCTAATATATTCTCCTCCGTTTTGTTCAACCACCTCATTTGAATTCCGGTTAACAAAATGTGCTCTGAATGAGCAGAAGTTGGATCTTTTTCTGCTCTGGATATCGCAGTAGTGAAATCTTATATGGTCAGCCATAACACAGTAAATCACTGAATAAAAATACATCTCGCCAGCACAAGATATGTTCGGAAAAGGAATACATTAACACAATCTGAATGTTGCTATATGTTGTATTAAAGATTTTTACCTTGAATTGAAAAAGAAAAAAAAATAGAAAATGCCACAAAAATAAACATTAAATCTCAGACAGTGAAATCTGTAAAAAGAACAGTTTGACCCTGAACTTTAAAAAGCATCATTTTGAAAAACGTGTGAACACTCCTTTGTACACTGTTGTGACACTCTAAAATGAGTTGTTTTCAAAAGTTACACTTTAATTACAGATTATGCCAAGATGGATAAAACACAACAAGCAAATGTCTATTTGCTGATGCCTATAATTTTGATCATTTAAGGTTGAGGCAAAAAAGAAGAAATACAAAAGAACTTATTTAACTTAAGTGATAAAATCCAACAAAACACTGATAGAGCAAGGCATTTTTTTTAATCACTAGAGACTGACAGCATCAACTCTGCTGTCAAATCAGCAGTTTGCCAGGTTATCATTTCACAAGAAAACCTTGTCCGGTCTGGTAAAGACTTGTCGGATCAGAGCTTCCAGTTGACCCACTGGGAGGAGGACGCGCTTTTAAACATGATACCACTCAGACCGGTCAATGATGGAGCAATAACTGTCAACTAAACTCTATTTGTGTCATAAGCGGCTTTTACTTATCTGTCTGCTGCTAGTGAGTTCATGGGAGTTTCCATCAATGCATCCAGAGCTCCCTTTGTCATTCCTGCCTAACCTCAGCAGGGTCTTGAGGGGGCTGGTGCCTGTTAAAGCAATCAATAAAGGGTAACACACACACGAACACACACACACACACACATGCACAGGACAATAATTTATGCACTCAGTGCTACAATTTATAGACACCATTTCACAAATTAGCTCTATTTTAGAATTATGGTAGGAAGCAAGTGCATCTGGAGAGAATCACCTATGCATGAGGAGAGCATGCAAGCTTCATGCATTCAAACCAAGAACTTTCTTGCTGCAGGACAATAGTTCTAACAATTGCACCACCGTGTAGCACATTCACAGAACAAAAATCAGTTAAATAAACATAAGTAGGCCATGTTGTATTAACTGTGTTTGACATTTTTTAGTTAAAAACCTGGTGTTATCTACACCATTTTACACTCAAAACAGATTCAGAATCCAACTTTGTTTGGAAATGGGAGTAAAAAAGTAATCCAAGAAAGGTCATGCTTCAGTTTCTGAGATAAATATCTGAAATTTCCGGTCGATTCAAAGAGAAAATAATGTTCATATACTGACATAAAAGGGCGGTGTTGGAAAATCTAACAAGCCCTTGGGTGACACAAATTTAAAGTAAAACATTATGGAATAAACTGCTCTTCACAAGAAATTAAGTACATCCAAGATTGCTTTATAAGCAACTACTATAAAGCTCTTCATTTCCTCGGCCCATCCAGTGTTTTCCTTGGGTTTCATAATCGTGTAGCAAAATTCTGATGCCATCACAGAGCAGCTGGATTCTGATGCCATCACAGAGCAGCTGGATTCATGCAGGGATTCAACCCCACGGTGGCCGACTCCGTTCCAATAGTTAGGTGACTTGTGAAAATAAGTGACTGCACTGTGTATTTTGCAAAGGAGCTGAAGAAATGTTCTTTAAACCACGTTTCATCTTCAATCTGTCCTGGCAAAAAGTCACCCAAAATAAGCTACAACCATTTCAGATGTTACAGTAGCTTGTTCAAAGGTTGTAGAAGATTGCTGGTTGTAATGCATTTGTGTTCATTAGACTGCCAGTTTCAGATCTTGACACATAAATCATTGTGGGTTCAGGCATAGATTGGCGGCGTCACCCTGTGACTTTCACAACATGACTGATGTCAATCATGCACCTTTTGTCAAATTCCCAAGTGGTTGTCTTGTGTCTTTCAGGGACGAGTAACTTCTGTCAGATTATGTCACCCTGAACCTCATTCATACTAGTGCCCGGCTTTTTGATTGCCTTTTCAACCAAGACTTACTTCATTACTCACTTTGACTGAGCAGCCATGTCAGAAATGTTTTAAGCCTCAAACCCATTTTAGAATTATGAGGGCATCTTTTTATTTTTTGTAATATTATACTTTCAAATCCACTGACAATTATCTAGCAAACTGCTTAAATGGACCGGTGTTGATCTTATTAAATTAAATCGATGAATTTAAAAAGCCACTAGAGCATTTCCAAACACCATAGGGAGGACACACGAGAGTCGAGTTACGAGTGTCACCCATTTTTCTGGACACTTTTGTCTCCGGGTGCTATTTTCAAAGTTAATTGATTGCACAGAGCTCTTTATACAACAACACCATTAAAAGATGAAAATTCTTGTCCATATTTGATGAAACCCCCCATTTCTAGTCAGAAACTCCACCTGTATCTCATATCAGCCCATTATGCTCACTGCATTGATCGCATTTTCCGTCTACGCTTTAAATTAAATACAAAATTAACTGCCCTGAAATCAAATGCACATAATGTATTGTTTGATCTCACGCAGCATCAGTGCGCAGTTGCACATCGCAGACGCACACATGCAAATAGACACACACGACCGGCTGTGAGGTAGAGAGAGCCCATTAATCATGCCCAGCCAATGAGGAGACAGAGAGCAAAGAAACACATTGAATAGGAAGTAGGTTCCTTCCCCTGGCCTCGTCAGACAATTGGATTTGTGACAATGATTGAGAGTGTTTGCCCGTATGCATGTTGGTGAAAAGTGAACTCCTGTGAGGGACAGCCTCTGATTTATCGGCACTTACCAAGTAAGTAGCTATCTTAAACCTGCATGCCCTTGAAATAATGCAAGTGAAGAGGAAACCAATGAAGAGTCACCTTTGGCACATTTTTCACCACTAAATTGTTTCCAGTCCATATTGTGCTGAGATTTCACAGCAATAGATCGCAAGATGAGCCGCATCACCTGCTGCTGCAAGGGAAGGAAGAAATTGTGTATCCATAATTTGCTTACGGTTTGCAGATTTAGGGCCGAATTTGCTCCCAGCTCTACGCTGCATCTGTCTCCCCTTTTATTTTCCCTCCTCCTTCAAATGGTATCTCTTTTCCTGGCAGTTCTTAGGAAGAGCTGTGCAGAGAATATCCATATTAAATCTTTAGATAAATGAGGCACAAAGAGTACAAAGGACTCATGTAAATTATTGCAATATTTTCATTCAGGTTTCCAAGCACAAAGGTCCTGAACATTCCTACAACCCTATTTCAGTTTTACCCGACGGATAATTGTCAATTCAGCCAGGAGTGTAAAATCCATCAATCCTCCTTCTCACACAAGCTCTAATATTGCTCCTCACTCGTTTGTTTGGCTGAACTGTTTCAGAAATACAGACAGAGGTGATCATTTTTCTGAATTTACTTTGCTTATTGCTGCCAATGTCGTTATTATTTCTACTCACTTAGAGATGAGATTAGAGAGGAAGGGGGGAACACTGGAAATGAGAAAATATCGGTGCTCCCACTTCAAATGTGTGCATGTTTACATAAAATAAGTAACAGCATCAGTAGTGCATCCAGCATATTAATATCCTCGCCATCAGCGATTTCCATCTCCCCCGTCACCACCCCTTTATTGTTTCCTGCAGAAGGTAGTGTGTGAATCATCGTGCAGATGTGCAGCTATATTCAGATCGTGTTGATCGCAAGACTAGAGAAGTCTAAAAGTTATGGTGTCCTTCCATTGCCTTGTCACACAGACAGTGGCGCATTTACACCCACACAAATGTGAACCGTCTGTGTCCTCGAGAAGGGCCGTCTAATTGTCCGTCTAGCCGCCTGACCCTGAAAGGTATAGATAGAGGAAAGGCGGAGTGGAGGGAGGTGGTGGAGTGGGTGAGGAAAAATGAAGTCGGCTTGTCGGTTCTATTGAACCTCAGTTGAAGAGACGCATTGAAATACGTAGAAGTCATTGAGGACTGAATGACACTCGCTGACTAGATTTCCAGCTGCTGATATAGGGGCCACCTAGATAGTTACAGATTATGTGGCAGATCATGACGGAGGAAGGTATGGCACTTTCAACAACTGTGTTAAAGCATTAACGACTCAGATCTCTCTCTCTCTCTCTCTCTCTCTCTCTAGCTGCTACCCTGAGACTGTCAGAGTGAATGCTGAGTGGCAAAATTGAAAAGACCTGCTTATAAACAGACATGTTCTGTGAAGGCCCCCTGTGCAGCCGAGTCAACCAATATTTGCATTATTTGTGGGAATTTTGGCCCACTGCTCCTTCCAGATCTTTCAGGCTCTGAACAAGTTTCAGCTCTCCTAAAGTTTTCTAATTAGTTCATAGACTGGCTCGCTAACACCAGTAATTTTTGAAACAAAGCAACTTATTAGCTGACCTGGCTGTGTATTCTTGCTGGTTGGTAGGTGGAAATATTCAAAAACCCTACAATGACATTTTTCTGAATTTCTTTAAGATTCTGTCTTACAGTTGAGTAATACTGTCATTTAAAATTGCAGTCCACCCCTTTCTTTGTGAGTGGGAAGACTTTAAAACTCAGAAAATAAAATTCATTGGACAATATGTAACATTTTGTTTCCTTGATTTTACCTATATAATGTATCACACATTATATAGGTAAAATATATAATGTGTTATATATTTTACCTATATAATTTACCTATATATTTTACCTATATATTTTATAGGTAAAATATATAATGTGTTATATATTTTACCTATATAATGGGTAAAATATACTAATGTCAATGTTTATTGACATTAGTCAATAAACATTATTGACTAATGTCAATAATGTTTATCAAACATGTTAAATTATTCAAGATTAAAATGATTCCATTTAATTTGCTCCTCATTCCAGGCCCTAGATAATGGGAAGATAATGACTTTATATTGTAGGGTGTTTAAGCTGCAAACTATGCAAACAAATGATCACTTAAAGAAACTAAAAAATGAAAACATCTCACATCTATGTCTGATGATTTAAAACCAGTGCTTAGTGTGACTGGATTTAAAAAAAGCATGTTGCTTGAAGGTCATCTCTACGTTTTTACTTGCAGTCTAAGAGAGAGAGTGTGAAAGTTTACTTCCACTGAAGCATACTAAAAGATTTGTGGAAAAAAATGAAAACAAAAATGTTATTACATTTTATTCTTTGCTTGACAGTAGTTTCTTCTTTTTTCCCCTCTTTCTGCTATGGTTTCTCTTTAATTATGCATAGACGTTGTTCAAATTTGAACAAAGTAATATGTTTAAGAAGTATGTTTTTAACTTTATAGGCTCCTGAGTTAAGGTGCATGTTTTTAATGCACCTTAACTCAGCTCTGTCTACTACTTAGCTAAGAAGTTGGACTTGTAGTCTACTTAATTTCTGTCAAATGGACAAATTGACATGCAATTCTGTTTAACATGTGTTTCAGTTCAATGCTTTCACAAGTGGAAGCTATATGCTCCAAATTGGCCCCAACATACAAATCAGTCTCTGATTAAAACTACTTTACAACCATAAATCTAAAACAGTTGGTGCTATAAAAGTGAATAAAAAAATTCCAACCACAAGAAAAAACAAAAGCTTCCACCATTGATGAAAAATAGCAACTTGTCTTGACACAAGAAGCATCTGTGACTTCCAAAGATACTCAAGAGACAGAGTTGACAGAAGATGAAGGAACAGCTGGAGGAGCATGTTGCAAATGATTAGACAAACTGGCAACAGGTCAGTACCATGATCTGGAGTAAGAAGAGCTCTTGGGAATTTGGGATGGGCAAAGATTCTGCAAATTTGCCACAAACCTGACACACAAACACACATTGTACAATAATTTCAAGTGTTCCAGGAAAATTACTTAGGTTTATTTCACATTATTTGCAGAGCAGGTTATCAGAAGATTTGGAGAACAGAGAGAAATAATTGGGCACAAGCAACATTATTGATAACCAAAACTGCACAGCCATAATAAACATGTGATGAGAAGGACACTCAGGCCTAATTATGTTATCTGAGTTACAGCATAGGGACAGGAACTTAGAGGAAAGTAGAGACTTTTCATGAAGTAAAGGTATTTATAAAGTAACATGATTGCTCCAAAAGCAATTTTCTTTCCTTGGTTCAGTTTCATTAACATTGTGTCAAGAAAAAGAGAACAGATCCAGTTGTGTCCAAGCAAAACAAAGACCAGTGCATATTTACATGACAATGAAGTAGTTATAGAGCAAAGGAAAACCAGGAGAAGCCAACTATCACAACAGGCATGTTGTTGATTCTCTGATGCATTAAAATTGAAATTAAACCTTCAGAATGTTTACTTTATAGATTGACAATAATAATAAATACTTTGCATTTTGCTTTAAAATAGAAAATACCTGTATGGAAGTATATTACCCAAATTATTTTATTAAGTTTTACACAAGTATTTAAAGAAGTTATTTTTAATCCAAATGTAGTCGCACATATTCAAACCTTGAACTCTTCTGGGAAAATGAAACTTTCCTGTTGAGGACAGAGGGTCCCAGGTGATTTGTTGCAAGAGCGTCAGTCAAAAGCCAGTTATAAGATTGTATTAGTGATTTTGAAGAAAAAACATAGTTGAATATATGCATTGTCACTTTTTACACATTTAATCACTTACACTCTAGCTGGGAACCAACATTTAGTTCTTATACGTCTTCTGACGAGGCCATTGTTACACTCCTCTTCCCGATGGTCTGACTTTCAGGAGACACGGACGTCCGACACGTTTCACAGTAAGAACATCACTAAAGAACCAATGAGAAGTTACCAACTTAAATCAGAGTCACACCCGTTTAACCTGAGATTTGTTTGCGCAAATAGTGCACAAATAGTGAGAGACAGTGTCTGTCTCTGTGAGACTCGCTGTGAGAGACAGACAGCGAGACTCTCATGAGAGTCAGTGAGAGATAGTGAGCTACAACCAGGATATTCAATGAACTGGAAGCAAAACCAACAATTTTACAGTTTGAGTAACCTTTCAACCCAAAAGAGCAGCTGCTGTGTTGGGATATTTCTGTCAGATGAGAGGAGAAACTTGACTGTGAGAGTCAAGTTAATGGAAGTTAAAGACTGTTCTGTGGCTGAAACCAGAGCCTGATTTTGAACCACGGAGGAGTTCCTCTCCGCGTTCCTTTAAGACGGTACTAAGGGCCTCATAAACCTGCCAAAGGAGCCTTTAAAAAAACCCTCATATTCCTCCTTTCTCCTGTCCCAAAGCGCCATCCTCAAACTGAGAGTCTTAGAACTCAATTGTAGGCGTTTTCCTTTGATCTCTAGAGAGACTTGTAAACTTTTGATCAAAGATGAATCATTAACCCACATAGACATAGACAATACAGTGAGAATTTCTTTTCCTTTCCATAAACCTTTCTCTCTTAGCTGGAATACTGTGTAGAATTAATTTTAGCATATTTGTTATTTCTTGATTTTTTTTATTATTACTTGATTGATAAAATCATTAGGAAATGGACCTTGAGAATCAATACAAGTATGATTACCTACTTTGATTGTAAACAAACTTTATCTGAGAAAATCTACTGACTCTCACTTGGAAGCAATTTATCCAACAGACAGAATTTTTATAAGCTATTAGAGCAATGGTATTGATCATTTAAGTACATTAATACAGATTAGCATAGTTTATCAACCCCAGCAGAGGCTTCAGGCAGAAAAATCTGCTACACAGTAACTCTTGCATTATGCATATGGCTTCACAGTCAACATCAAATTATTTATTGCCACAGCAGAGAAGGGTGGCCTGAATGTATGCACTTGTATAGGGCTTTATCAACTCCAGAGGACCTCAAAGCGCTTTGCACTACATTCAGCCATTCACCCATTCACTCACACACTGATGTTGCTTAGCTACTCAACTGTAGCCACAGCCTGGGGGAGAGTCTGACAGAGGCAAGGTTGCCATGTACCACCACCACCTGGCCAAAACCAGAAGGGAAAGGTAAGCTTTTGCCCCAAGAGACGAGACAAAGACCGACTGAGCAGAGATCGAATTGCCAACAACGAAGGGACAAACTCCAACCACCATCGGCTCAAACATCCGGTTGTTACAAAGCACTGGAATGTTGCGAATAAAAACAACAAATTCTCGGTAAATGTTTACTGTATTACTTTTAAAAATGTCAACTTTCATAGGTTTTACCCAAGGACGTCCAAATTTAAACTCAAAGTGGACCCATGCCGACAGGTAGTCCCCACCTCCTTTCTAAAATACCCTAAAAAAAATCTCAACTCCTCAAAGGAGCCGTTGATCAGGATGTGCAGAGCTGTCGTCGGGTTCATTGTCACATTCCCCATCACTGTCTAATACAGTGCAACAGGACGAGCAGGGGGTGCAACCCATCCTTCACTCCGCTGAAAGGATCATTAGCTGCAAACAGTTCCTCTTTGATCAGCAGCACTCCATCAGGGCGAAGCAGCATGGAGGCATCATCATCCTCGACCCGTCTCACCCAGGACATGTGCTCTTTGAACTTCCTCCCTGAGGCCACGGTGGAACGTCATAAAAATAAGAGTCCACTGGTGAATACAGGAAAACCTCCTTTGCCAAAGCAAATCTCTTCCGATAGAACATTTTCTGTAAAACTGAACCACCAAGCAGATTTGAGTAAATTTAACACAGATGATTATCATTCCAGCGTTAACAGATCCATCACTGTTTTTAGTCAAATTTATAAATTTGCTGTCTAAATATTTACCTTTATTTTCTTTATAAGGTTGATAATGCAAGTTAAATGTAATCAATCATTTAAACAATTACTTTGGACTTTGAAAAAATAAAATTGAACCAAATTGCAAGACATTCACACTCCTGATGAAAGTTTATCGTTGAGAATGACATGAGGGCTGACACACCTTTCAAAAGTATTCTAACCTCTAACTTTCATTTTTATGTTATAATCACTAAATTCATTGTATTTTATTGGAATTCAAATAGCAGATAAAGTTTTGCTGAAAGGGGAAAAAGATGTTCCAAAAGCTTTTCACGCATTGGTCCTCAGCACCCCTGGACTTATTGCTTTGTTAAACCAACTTTTGTTACAATTGTTACTTCAATTCTTCAAGTATTTCACTCTAAATGCAGTCAAAACTGAATGTTTCGATCTTTCTTCTTGCCAAACAACATTTAACAATATTTATCTGTAGACATTTCTCAGAACATCCAGCAAATTTTCATGATTTGGGCTCTTTCTGCGTCAGCATGCTTTGTTCTAAACCATTCTAAGTCATTCTAAGAAAAGGAAGAAATCAAAATGGTGCGTTCCATTTTCTCCGCTTCTCAATTATAATTTTTTGTGAAATGTGCACACAAATGCATTTCTTTGTATTCAAGTATAAAGTTAGAATTATAATTCAACATTTACAGAAATAAAATGTCCAAAAGCAAAATAAAAATCATTCCTTCATCACAGATCTCACTCTTTGGATACATCACCAGCAGAGAGGGCTTGCAATATGCAAAGAAATGTGTTCACAATGACCAGCACAGACACTTGCACATGCTGAGACACAAAAGCACTATTCCAGTCACCTACAGACACACATCAGATTAGTGGAACCACACGCTTAAAAGCCACAAACAGCAGGAACTTAATTGAAGCGCACAGGAACCAAAAGGATGTCCTGAGCATATCAAATGGTTTTCCCCTCGCCACTAAGATTGTGGCGCACACTTCTGAACCAATGGGTCATCGTTATCAAATAGAGGCATGACTCACCCTCTCGCTCTCTGCCGCCACAACTCCATCTCTCCCTCACTCTCAGCGCCTCCCCTCCCCTTTTCCTCCCCATTATCAATGAGACACATGACTGCTCACAGCTGCAATGCATCGAGGGAGCCGTGAAACAGGTCAAAATAAATATTCTCCAAAACACATGCTTCAGACTCTCAGCACCACAGCAAAATAGCCTCTGAAAGACTGGGAGGAAATAAGGTGAACCTGCACTGAAAATCGTCTGATCTACTCCGTGTGTTTATGAGGCGAGACTCGCCACGAATGCAGCGAATGAGTTTGGCTGCACGTTCCCCGTTTATATCTGGGATTGGATATTTGAAAATGAAGCCAAATTATTGAGATCAGCAGAAAATGTGTTTGCTTTTCTGGTATCCAAGGTGAAAGCATGTTTTTGGCTGATGTTTAGAGTTGGAATGGAGGCTGATTTTCTTATTTTAGTCATGATTTTTGGTCCTTGTTTGTAATTTCATGCAAAGTGCGGCCCCTGGTTATTTGTACAGCCCCGTGTCATGAGTACTACTCATTAACCAATCATCACACCTGTGCTGTAATTTAGCCCTCAGCATATAAACCCATAATGTTCACTTCTTTTTCCTTTAAGGATCTGATAAAAATCTGTTTAATTATTATAGAGTAAGTTATGGCAGCAAAATCTCTATTAGCCCAATCAAATATTATTCAAATTCAGCCCTTGAGACTTTGCAGTTGACCTTTAAAAAATACAACAACAATATCTGCATTTTAACTTAAACCAGCAGAGGTATAGAGAGTACAGTTACTATGACAAATCTACTCAATCAAAATGAATAAAACAAATGTTGTAAGAGTTTTCAATTCAGCCTAAACTTAAACACATATCATACTGACCAGCTTCTTGCATGTTGTCCACTGGTATTTGAAAGGTTTGTCTTCAGTGATGAGCTCCAAGTCTTTGAGGTTGGAAAGTCTCCTTAACACAGAAGCACAGTGAAGAAAGATTTTACTACTGAAAATGATATAAAGCTCCTGTCACCGGCATATTTGTGTAAACTAAAGATTTATAATAATAGTAATTAGAAATTTAAGTCAGGTGAGCTGATGAGTATGCAGGAGTTTGTAATACCTCTCAGTGTTGGGCATCCAACACTGGTGCTTACAAAGATAAAACAAAATAAAAGATGCATCAACACTGCATCCAATTACAAAAGCATGACTTATGGTTAAAATATTGTCATTTTAAAAATTTCTCACCAACGATCTCAACTGGTTTGATTTTCTTTGCATAAAATAGTTCAATAAGAGAAAAGTCATTCATTCATTTTTATTGTCGCTTGTAGAAGAGCAGTTTCTATAGGAACAAAGTTTAAAGGCTCTGTTTTAAGTGAACAGGGATCAGTTTGTCAAACCTAATATCCTTTTCCAGGATTTTTTCCTTGACCTAAGGAACAGGCCAAATGCCTCATTTTCTTTGAACTTCCGAAAGGCTGATACACTTTGGATAAGAGGCGACTCTGTGAGGAGAAATAAAAATAGCCAAGATGTCTCCCTCAGAAGGCCGTCTGTCAACTTTGAATTGTCACAAACTCTTCCTCCTGTATCATCACACACAAAGCTCTTTCTTCTATCGCATCTCTCTCATTTTACAGCTGCTACACTGGCTCCCCATCAACTCCGGGATCCGATTTAAAATGCCCCTCATCACTTTCGAGGCCCAACCACCGCCTCGCCCCCACATTACCTGTCCCAGCTCCTCCGCATTCGCAAGCCCTCCTGCTCCCTCAGGTCCTCTGCCTCCATTCACCTCTCCGTCTCCTCCATCCTCCTCAGCACCATGGGGGCCAGAGCCTCCTCTTTTTCTAGCTCTTAAATCAGATGCCACCTGATATCTGGACCATTGACTCGCTTCCTCAGTTTAAAAACCCGCCTCAAAACACATCCTTCCAAATCTGCATATCCTCCGGATGGAACAGTGTGACCACATGCAGCCCTCAACATGTCTAGGGTTCAATTCCTGGTGTTAGGCCATTCGCTGCACGTCTTCCCCTTCTCTCCCCTACATCCTTCCTGTCCATTTACCTTTCGATGAAGGGCGCTAGAGCCGAAAAACGTATTATTTAAACATAACACTACTGTTCAGTGAAAAGGTCGAACCGTCCCTTTCCTGTTAACCATCACACAGCTCTCTTGTAGGGACTCTTCTCTGAATCCCCTGAACACGGAGAGCATCTTCACTTCACTCTTCAACAGGACACTGACGACGGGAAGCAGCATGCAGACACACGCGGGAGTAAAAGTGAGACCTTGTGAACATTTTTACTTTGGATTATTTTTGAAATCCAGCATCAAGACAAGAGGGACAATCACACAGTAAATGACTGCACTGCGTTTAGCCAGCAATCAGGCTTCACAACTGCAGTCGTGCTCAAAATAAATCAGTTTTAAAAGAGTAAAATAAAAAAATCGCCACTTTCCCTGGCGAACATTTGGCTTCATATATTCATGAAATATAACAGCATGTGTGGTATATGTTTTATGTAGTGCATCACTGTGTGGTCACATGTGGGGGGGGACTACTTGCGTTAACGTAATTTTTTTTTTCGTGAGCACAAAAGGACCATAAAATGGAAAGGTGTTTAGTTAGATTGTGGCTCTTTAGAGTGGCTCAGTCTTGCACCAAATTTAGCACAGTGGACATTAAATTCAGACAAGTGTGTGCCTTTTCATTATCCTTAGATCATTTGTCATCTTACTTAAAATTTTTTGCCAACATTTTGTGCGTATTCTACCCATTTTTTTGATCTCCTGGTGTAAAAGAAAATAGAGGCACAAAGAATAAGCATCTGATGTTTCTATTTGTACTGTAAAAGGAGAGATGGTAGCTCTTCTGCAGATGGAATACAATAAGAGAGATAATTAAAGGACAAAAAAAGTACAATACTTTTATGAGCAACAAACCAACAACCTCCATCAATAATACACTGAATTTTGTTCAGGAATCATTTGCTTCTGTTACACAGCAACAGCAGAGTTGGATTTTAACACGAGACACTAAATATAGATCATATGTACTCATAAGGAGGTTATATATCAATGCTAAATATGTTAGAAGTGTACAGCAACCATCTTTAATTGAAAATATATTAAGGTTATTCATAGAAGCTGAATGACTGACTTGTCCTTTAGATAATTTAAAACTTAAGTTGTGATTTGTCTAAATTTAAAGCAAATCAGCCTGAAACATTGTTTTAAAAAGTTGCAGTTGTCTACACCACATGACAGTTTAAACAAAGGGGTATGTGTAACACTACTTTTTGAAAAAGTTACTCATATCATCCAGTTACCCGACTTCAACTTACTCCTGATACTCTCCGTTTCCTCCAGGTTGACGTTTCCGCTGATTTCTCTCACTGAACTCTGAAACTATTCACCAGACCCCTCTGAGTCAGACGTCCTCTGATGTTCGCTTGTTCAACTTCCTCCACAACTGTTCCATTGTCTCCAGTTGTCATGTGCCTCCCCGCTCTTCAGCAGCCTCCGTTCAAAGCCATATGAAGGTCTCACCATCTGTTCTTCGAAAGCAAACAAAGGATCTGTCCTGGAACTGAGGTAGTAGATCACCAACCCTCCTCAACGTCAGCCTCCAATCCTGGAACGATAAGCACCATTTCCTTTATAAGCGTTTCTTTTAGTCATCTTTATACAACTTTTGCTGTTCTTACATCTCTTCTTTCTAGACATCACAGCTCCTTTTTTATACACAATGTTTGTAAATACTCATTAAATATTCATGTAATTCTCCCTAAGAGTCAAAACTTACCCAGAAACATGACAGTTTACGCCCAAACACACTTTGCAACATGTACAGTATAGTAGTGAATTTAGCCCAGAATCTAAATAAAAGGGCATTTAAGAAGGTTTTATTTTTATTTGACTGGATGGCTGCATTATGCTTAGGTAAATTATGTTTTTGTCTCAACTTGCATTTAAATTCCACATTTCTAAGTTAATTTCAAAGTTTTCTAAATTTGACAATTGACTATCTACACAAATATCCACATCAGTGACAATGTCAATATAGTAAAATTGATCAAATTCTACCTAAAACAGCTACGATGATGATTTCTTGCTGAGAACATGTACATATATTTAAGGAGAAGGCTTGCGAAATGTGATTACAACTGAACAAGTCACATAAAAAATATAAAAACAGACACTTCAGAGTTATCTTTATCAGCCATGTATCAAAAGGACATGTGACTCCATGGCCACATACATCTATGGATGGAGATCAAAGTAGAGGCTCCAGAGCCTGCAGGGTTTCTCTTCTTAAGTTGGGTCCATATTGATGTGTATGTCAGGGAGTGTATGTTTTGTGTCGGTGCAGGACTCGAGGTCTGAACTGATCAGTTTCATTTCCTCATCTCTCGCTAGGGCTTTAAATCCTGGAGGTTGTTTTGTTTTGGGGATTTTTCCCCCCCTTTCTTTGACAGCTGTGAAAAGTAGTCACCGAATATCAAAGGTAGATGATCATATTTAAAATGATTGGCTGAAAAAATTTGCCAAACTTAATAAATCAGATCATTGTTAAGCACCACAGATTAAAATGATTGAAGGTCATATTTGAAGATGTTTCAAATCCAGAGTTCAAATCTTTTTCATTAAAAAAAAAGAAAAAAAAAAAAACATTGACAAACTCTGTGGCTTTCTTGTGGTTGCTTACATGAGCAGCCACATTTCAATAATTTCTGGCAAATAATTGAGCATGTTAGTACAGCAGCAAACCTAAAATAATTTTCCATTCCATTAATCCTAGAACAAATTGCTGGTACATGCAAGTTTCCATTCATACTGCAGTGAATGTGTGTGTATTTGGACAATTGTTTTATTATTCACATTCATTCAACTAATGAAGACATTGGATAACTCTCCAACTATCCCCCAAAACAATGCTGGTAACCTAAGTTACTGTTTTCCTCAAAATTTCATGTCGTTTCCAAATAGCTGAGAGAATCTTGGAGTTAAGAGGACATTAGTTTGTTTACCTACTAGCCCATCACACTGCATCACTTTGTTAATATACACACCTTCTGCACAGATATAAGCAAGTGGAAGCCATATGGTAGGCCACCAGCCTGGTATAATTATAATAAACAAGAAACACAGTGTGTCTGCATCAAAGTCATATGGCTGGACTGTAAATGTAGGGGGCCCCATTGATAATCATGCAGCAAATGAGCCTGCTGTTGTTAAGGTGGTCCCCTGACAGCTGCTGCAGCCAGGAACCACATTATGCACACAAACACACAATCTTACAATAAAAACTACATGTACCTGCTCAATAAACAGCACAAAGGCACATCATCTTATAGAGGTTAATTGTTGCACAAACTCAAGCAGTTACAGATTCCTCACATCATCATTAGACTGCTCAGCATTTCTCAAATAATAACTAAAATCTCACCACTTTCTTCAAGTTGGGTCATAAAGGTAATTTTTTTTCTGCATGTGAAAAGACTGATAAAGTTTAATGTAATAGCATTAAACTCATCAATGTCTCATGCATCCAAAACTTACACCAGAATTTTTTTAAACGGTTTTATTAGCTCTAGTAACCTTTATTTGATTCTTAATTGACAGGAAAGAGGGTAATGAGAGAAGGGGAAGACATGCGGTAAGTATCGCCAGGCTGGGAATCAAACCTGCAACAGCCAGTCGAGGACCAAGGCCTATGTATGTGGGTTGTGTTTAACCCATGCACCACCACAGCAAACCCCCACTTGCACCAGAACTTTGAACAGAATATTTATCAAATGTGGCAAAGAGAGCAAGACTCCGGTTCCTCAGGCTGAGATCTGACAGGGCTACATGTAAGGTCCTCAGTTTTTTTAATATACATTTTTAGGTTGGACAAAGTTTTTAGCTAGTCAATCTTTAAAATAGCCTAAGCACCAGTCAACACATGTAAGATTTAAACTTCACCAAGGCAAATCTATATCTTCTGCACAGTGATGGTTGGAAACGTCCTTCAGTGTCATCAAAATGCCCTTGAATGTCCTTATCACCCGTACCACACGTTTCAACTATTACGTTAACATATATTTCTAGCAAAACTTAAAAAGTAGAGAATCTGATCAAATTTCCCCTTTGGCCATTCTACACTTATGAATTGTACAGTTTATAGTGGAACGACCCAAAACCGTTCAGCTGGTGTCATAATCAGGGCTGTTCCCACTCAGACACACTTATTTACTGTTCAATTTCCATTCTTAAAATTAATTCAAAGCTTGACAGTTCAGATATTCAGCTAAACAAAAAAAATGTATTCTCATTAGCCTGACTCTTTCCTAAGTAAACTATTTAGAGTCCACACATTAGCTAACTATTTGAAATGTCAGGTACGGTTTGCTTGGTACTCAGGAGCTTCGGTTCCCAGAAGCTCCTGAGTGGGTCGTACCACCTGATCGTAAGAGGAGGAGACAATTGTTGTTTACTATCTGTTTGGTTTTTCTACTGTTTTATAATATGTTCATGTTGTCTGATGTTTTGAGCCCAATTATAATATTGTTTTAACAGCTGACATTTTGGGTTAATCGCTTTTCCTCAGTTTACACTAAAATCATTGAAGACGAACAGAAATACAAATTATATCCTTACATGAGCAGAAATTGTAATCAGCAATCAGCTTTTTGGAGCAGAAAAAGCAAATAGACTGAATGATTTTTACATTCTGATTTGTAACTATCCAATTAATGTACTTGAAACACCAACATATTAATATTACGTATAATTAATTATAGTCGAATAACATTGCAATGATGACATCCGTTAATGTGCTAAATAAGCGTCTCATTTATCCACACTACCTTTTGAATTCTCTTTATTACCAAAACATATTCAAAAAAAACACAAAACTCACCTTAATAGTGACACACCTGATGAAATTCTGAACTGGTCGGATTTTTCAGCCTTTTATAATGTTCAACAACTGTTTAAAGTTTCCGGCAGATGGACCCGAAAGCAGACTGAACCCGAGTGGGATGAAATAAACTAAATTCCTTTCGTAATACAAACTGAGGCATGGAAACCAGGAAACACATAAATCCGAGGTTAACAAACAGAAAGCCAAAGGATCTGAAACCAAAAGCTACAGGCAAAACACCATGATCCAGCAACAGTCAAAGGAAAACAGGGAACCTCTACAAAAGCACACTACATCAAAAACACGAAACCAAGATGTGAGCAGTGTGTCAATGCAATGATGGAGACCAAAACAAACACATTCATCGGCTCTACAGAATAAATGTTGTTTTAGTGAAAAGCTGAAATCGGACATGAGCAATTGAACACAGAGCTGGAAATAATAATAACATAAACATCCCTGAACAACACAAATTCCACACACCGAGGCCATAAATTTAATTTCGTGCCTTGTGACTGACAGACAAGACCTCTGCTCCCTCTCTCTTTTTAATTAAGTAAAAATATTTCTTGCAACATATTATTAGACAGCAGGCTTTTCTACAAACCTGACAACGGGCAGCTCTGTCCAACTTCAGCCCTGATGATCCTTGATGTAATTTTTATTTTCCTTGCTCCATGGCGGATTTACCAACTCTGCATTACATCAAACTCTGCAGAGGCCTGTTAACGACCCATTGATTTAAATCTGGTGTGTGAAGCTGTGTGGGACTGAATGCCACTGCCTCAAAGGTAGCAGTTGCAGCAATAGCAGTTGGCTATTGTTGATGAACTTTGCAAATATTGTCTGTCTGTTTTCCCAGAGCAGCTGCTCAAGGACACACAGTTGCTTATTTAATACATTTGTATTTATGAGTTATTGTTTCAGGACGCTCCAGTATGAATATCATGAATATCTGAGAACAGCTGCATCATACTTTATGCTCTTTTGTGCTATTCAAACAATATCCACCTAAAGTAGAATAAGCACATTTTTATTCCCCGAGTTGGCTTTGTACAAACTGGACTGATCCCTCTTTTTGTTGTGAAAGGTTAATAATTTGATTCAAATAAGACTGTTTTAGAAACACTGCCTAAATACTGGTATATGATGAAACCACAAACTTTAATGTAATTTATTGTGACTGTATGTGATAGATTAATGCAGAGTACTGCATAGTTGTAGAACAGGTCCACAAGAAGTGGAGGAGCTGCAGACATCCACTGCTCACAAGGAGTAACTTGTTGAAATTTAAAGCAAATCTCCACAAAACTGATGTGTAGAATTACAAGAGGAATCCCACTGACAAAAGAAATCCATTAGAATACCTATTTGCATTTGGCCACTGGCCATGTAGAAAACACAGCAAACATGTGAAAGACAAAGCTCAGGTCAGATGAAAACAGAACTAAAAGCTTGAATGCCCACCTAGATGTAACTACATCATCTTGAAAAGCACAGCATGACGTCATGTGATCCTGGTGGCAGTAACAGGCTCGGGGGACGTTGTTTCTAAGGGACACTCTCCCTTGTGGACTGGAGTTTGGTACCCTTTGTTAAGATCAAAGTATATTCAAGTACAATAATTTCCCAGTCAACTCCGCACATGAATCAAAATAGTCAAATAATTCAACAAAACTTGAAAATTGCTCTTGATAAATGCATAATATAACAAGCTTAAACTAGTTTGCATATAAGAAATGGCACAAATGGAATGCCTATCAGACATACTCGAAAAGACTTCCAGACAACAGTAGCAAATGTGCTTTTACAAAGTATTAGGTCAAGTGGACTCCTCACAAAAGCACACCACACTTTTCAGATTTCCCAGTTCATAGTGTATCAGACCAAGAACCCTTTTGTTTCCCTTTGTGTTGGCCATTCACATAAAATTAAAATAAAATGCATTCAAGTTTGTGGTTCTTATAAAATGTGAATAGGCTTTAGGAGTATAAACACTTCTGCAACACTACAGACAGGGGGAGTAATTTATATGATGGGAAACAACAGTTAATGCAGTAGAAAGCTGATACAAGAAGAGAAAACAACGGAAACCAAAATAACACTCCAAGGAAACAAGGGCCAGAGAAAAACGCAACAGTCTATAAACCGGACATAAAGCAACACAAGAAAGGATTCAAAATATGAGAAACATGAGAGTTTGTTTCTGCCTTGAAACAAGCTAGAAAATGCTCCTGGTTTTTTCAAACACTCAGTTTCATGATTTAAGTTTGAAAGTCTGCAGACAACAAAGGTGCACTGACTCATTTCTGAGACTTTACAAAACAGACATTTATCATAATTTCCCTACGTACTTTCCTGCTATTATATTCTGGCTATGATATTTGGCAAATGCAGAATCATCAATGAAAGTGAGTGATCTAAAGTGTGGCTTACCTAAAAACGGGTTGATGTCTGACTGCTGGTCTCGCTCAGCTCACCAGATGTATTTGCAATTCTGCATGAACATTATCAAACCCAGTTGATGCCGTGTGTTTAGCTTGATTGGTCTCACTTTGTTATCGTAAGTGATAGAATCAATTGGTCTAATCTTAAAATAAATTCACCAGTCACTGTGAGAGTGGAGTATTTCTACACAGATCAATGCTGAAATCACTGAAAGTTGTTTTGAATTTAAACAGAAAACCAGTTTGTTGGGGCTTTTATTGGACAAGACTCACTCAGTGTTTTTTTATATTCTGTTTTAAGGAAGGGGAAAGTGTTGGAAATGGCAGGAGGCTCTTAAAGAGACAGAAGCCGATTTTGATGCATGAGATCAGGCTATGGTCTGTCTTTGAGTTGTTTTTGATATATACAGCGTTTTTCACAACAAATGAAGGTAAAGTTTTGTGATTGTGGTAAAAGATGACACTGTGTGCCCAGAAAATACATAATTCCTCCTATAAATCCTATTTGATGAGAAACAGCTGAGTCTGTGACTAAAGTCATGTTTTTTTATATATATATATATTATTTTTGAAGTCGTAAAAAACAGTCATATAAAATACTATTTGCACATTCAAAACATTCCAAAAGTATTTCAACCTGTCTTTGAACTTATTGGAGTTATTTACAGAAACATTTTGAATGATCTAAGGTTCATGGATCATATCAAGGTTATGTTACCTGTATTAATACACCTTAGTGGAGACTAAGGTGTATTAGTCTGCACTAAGGATCTGCTGACCACACCATTCTACTAAAGGTACTCAGACAGATTAAAATCTTTGTATATCTGGATTTGTGTTCAACTCTCATTTCACAGACAATAAATCCTTTACCAATTCCTAAGAATTTTATGACAGAGAGACATTTTTTGTCCCTCATTTGTCAACCTGTACATGCTGCCATTGCAGGTTGTCTTCATCTGGAGGTATATTAATATTCACACCTAGGCAGATGATGCACAGGTGTATAGTGCTATATTTCATGATGACCTAATAATACTAGTCAGGGCGCTTTTTAGATGTATTTTAGACATTAAGACGTCTCTGAATTTTCATTCTCTCAGTCAAGGCAAAATCAAGATTTATTTACTAGTGCAAAACCTTGGAGATGACTTTTTATTCATCTTCTATATTTATTTGGATAGATTTACATATAAGTTCTCCTTTATAAAAGTGTTCTCAGTTTGGGGATTTCTTGTTTCTTTTCATGTCTGCCAATTTCAATCTCTTTAAAACACTTTGTGTTTAACTCCTCTTCATGAAAAGGATAGCTAAATCAATCGTGTCATCAACTGAAATGATAACCTTAGTTTCCCTCTATTGAAATGTGACCAGGAGTGATTAATCTTTTTAACTGCATTGTATGGCAGTGGTTAGATTTTTTCATTTTCATTTATCCTTTTCATTCCGGATATAAACTGGATTTGTTTTTCTGGCAAAGTGGTGTGATATGACAAACTGATTTATCAAATGATTGGTTGATTGATCCATGGGTTGGTTGATTAATTGATTGATGTAACTTCTATATTTCAAGCAATCGATGTGAAGGAGACAAATAAAAGATAACAATTGGCTTGAGGCACCACAGATTGTTCACTATAAATCTGCAGTTTCCACATCCTGTTGTGTGTGAAACATTGTAATATGAAGTCTCTGCAGATGGGATTCACACATTACCAACAGTAAAAGGAAGAGCTGTTGGAGTGTTCATTGTCAAACGTATTTCATGCTAACTGAAGGAGCAAATGATCTTTGAGTGGCTAAAGATGGTGAGAGCATGATGAGGAAGAAATAAAAATACACCGCTAGCAGGATTAGGCTCCTCAGTGCACCAGCTTCTCTTTATAAGACAAAGAAGTCCCATTATGGTTCATATTTTGGCTCAGTGGAGGTGGAAAAGAGCAGGAAGGTAGAGTGGGTAGGCTGGAAGAGTCATCAGTGGATAACAGTATCCTCAACATAATACCATACCATCTGCTTCCAGTAAAAGGCCAGGCTAAATTTGACTTGTGTTCAACTCACAGAAATCTGGTATCGCAGAGCAGAGAGAGTCTCTGAGTGGGCAATAGGAGGGCAGATGAATGCACTCATGTAAACTTTAGTAAATGGTTAGGTCAGCCGCTCAGGTATTGCATATATGTTAGCCAAAATTTACCAGAGAGATGGCAGAGGCGAAGCTGGGAGTGAAGCTGCGGATCTGTGCAAACAAGTCGAGTCATTTCAGAATCGCCTCTGGTTTCAAGCACTGGATCAGAGGGGGATTGTAGAAGAACACACTGAGAGGCTGACAGGACCCACAAATGTGATGAGCAACAAAGAGGATGATGCAAACCGACAAAACTAGAAATGAAAGCTGGTAAATGGCAGAGAGGCTGCAAAACATGCTTAGCCATGTCAGTTATTTGACTATGCCAAATCTTTTCATTGTAGTTGCCGAAGAGAACATCTAAGTGACGTATGTACGGCACCAGCTTAACATTAGGATCCATTTATGGTTCTGTTAACACTGTCTTCATCATTGGACGTGTTTGTAAGCAAAAAATATTATCAGGGAGCAATTCAACATTTTGTCCTCAAAGATGATATGATGGAAACAGGAAAAATCTGCAACAAAAGGATTAAGAGTGAGTTTGACATTGTGGGACTGAGAGAAGACTACAAGCACATGCAACTTTATGATGCTGTTGTCCATATCATGTCCCCCTGCCATTCAGGCTGATGTTTAGCCTTGTAAAAACAGTCCCTCGTTGCACTTTGCATCATAGAGTTTCTGAACCGTTGGCTATTGAGAAAACAGTCCTTGAGGGGGAGACTGTGTTGAATGTTTAAATTTAACCAATCGCTAATGTTTGGCCGCGACATATGCGATGTGCCTGTTTGATGCTTACTAGAAACTGCCTGCATTGTAAACAAACATCCTCCAATGCAAAGAGAGAAGAGCCAGACCAAATGAGATGCATGTTAATGTCAACTCATTATTTGAAAGTGTGGCCAACACACACTGAATGGTTTTGTTCACTTCCTCTGCTGCCATTGCCAAACTACAGACAGATTACAATTCTAAAACAGCACAGAAAATCAACATCGATGTTTACAACTTCTTCTTCCTCTGTTTGTTTATTGGACCATTCAGCTGCAGAAATCCGGCCGAGTGGGAGAAAGCCCGGGTAGAGCAATGAAGGCGGATGAGAATTGAAGCCAATGGCCAGGCTTTAATTTGACACATACAGTTCACGATTGTGGAACCAGAACATTTTCATTGGGTTGTTCAGGTTGGGAGTGTTGTTCACTCAAAGATGACCAACAATCAATTGGACACTGAGCCACTTCGGAGCAAAACATCTCTATTTTCCAAATGATTTGCTAAAGACAGAAATTATTTTTTTAATCAAACAAATAAATGCCTATATTCATAAATATATGCTGTTTAAGTATATTTCACTACTGTCACCAACTGTTTCAGAAGGAAACTGCTTGAACTGGAGCTGTGCTGGTGAGTTAAGTCCCCATGGCAACCAATCACTTGGTAGGGTTGACTTTAGAGGTGGTCATGCTCCCCCTGGCTCCACCAGACAGTTCATCTCAATTTTTGTACATAATCACAGCTGATTTAGATTTGAAATTACTTTCATTCAAACAAGTAGTTTTTTGTTTGTTTGTTTGTTTCTGATAGAAAATTAGTCAGAGGTGAAGAGATCACCATAGTATAATGAGGCCAGCGCCTCATTATATTATGTGGGTGTAGTGCAGTTTCCTTCAAACATGATGCTTGCCATTCACATAAAAGAGTTTGTCAGAATAGAGAATCTTGTTTCTCCTGTTCTGAGAGTCTTCAGGCGCCTTTTGAGAAACCCCAAACGGGCCATGAGCCTTTTAGGAAGGATTGCTGCGGAGACAGTTGTCCTTCTGGAAGGTTATCCTCTTCACAGAGGAACACTGGAGCTCTGACAGCGTGACCATCGAGTTCTTGGTCACCTCCCTGACTAATGTCCTAATATCCCGATTGCTCAATTTAGGCGAGCTCTAGGAGAAGTCCTGCTGGTTCTGAGCTTCTTCTGTTTATGAATGATGGAGGTCACTGAGCTCATTGGGACCTTCAGAGCAGCAGAAAGTGTTATTCTCCAGATCGATACAATTGTGTCTTAGAGGTCTATAGACAATGCAGTTGATTCCATCATTTCTGTCTATTTAGCTTTCAATGAGCTTGGAGGTCTTGTAATCTTTTTTAAGTAGTTTGCAGAAATATTTTTGAAGGCTAAGTGTCATCCTCGGAACTCTTGAAGCTATTGATCACGACAGTTAAGAGATTAAACTAATCAGATTGTAACCTACATGGAAAGACAAAAGTTTTTCATTATTTGACCAACTTTCTAACATCCCTATTGCAATTTATATTATCTTATAACATGAGGCCAGAAGGAAAAGGCTCTCTTAAATTTATAGCGGGACTTGGAGATCTTCTCATGGCAACACGATTAATCATGTTTGATGAGAGCAGGGACATTTAATGAAAACCTTGAGGTGAAAATCAGCCGCATAATTAGGAAGTTGGTGAAATCTAACTGGTAAGGTGAAATAAGAAATCTTTCTACCTCAGGCTGGCTTTAAAGAAGATGTAATATTGATAGAATCAGGTCAGGAGAGACTGAATAACCAGACTCAGTCAGACACTGATAAGAATCCTGTCACTAAACCTCTATAGTCAGGAAGTAAAACTCTGGTTTAGGAGGTGAAACACTAGTACTCTTCCTATTCCACACGTTTGAAATGTTGCTATCAAAGGAAGGCCGGCGATACTGCGCCCTGCAGTGGACCAGAATTTGTTGATTTTTCACTTTTCCTTTTTAGAGAGACTTTGTTAGCTGTAGATAAGCTGCACCAATTATACTGCAGGGAACTACACACTGTGCAGCATCTTCAAAGATGTGTGTGTGTGTGTGTGTGTGTGTGTGTGTGTGTGTGTGTGTGTGTGTGTGTGTGTGTGTGTGTGTGTGTGTGTCCCTTCACCCAGTGTTACAGAATGGGAAACTGCTTCACATAATGGGAACCAGAAGTTTCAGCATGCTTCCTAATTAATGACAGTAATATTTGCTTTCCTGAAAGAAAGTAAAATATTCACAATTTTAATTATTATGAGTACATGCAAAAAATGATGAATGTGAAAGTTTAATAGAAACTTTTCTGCTTGTGCTTCAGTTTGTGCTGTTGAATGTTTAAAGACCACGCCTTTCATCTCAGCTATTTGATTTTTTCTTTTTGTAAAATCAACACGATAAATCAAAGCATTATTTTTGTAACATGTTCTCCTACTTCTATGAATGAAAAAGTTTAAGCTTTACACTGATGAATGTTATGTAAGGTTGGGATATTATTTCAACTCTTCCTTTTTAGGATGGAATAATTAAGTAATATTTAACATCAGTATATTTTGAAAATAAGAACTGGGTGTTTAAGTTTGAAAATAAAGATGACCTTTTTTTTAAATCAATCAAATTTTATTTGTATATCACATTTCAGCAGCAAGGCATTTCAAAGTGCTTTACATAATTAAAAGAAAACAGCATGCGACAGTGAATGAACAGTAATTAAGAGAAAGAGATTTTGAGGAAAAAAACATTAAAAAAGAAAAACATTAAAACCTGCACCCCTTTTCAGCCAAGGGGGACGAAACCCGCAACCCTGTCCCTATGTGGGACTCAAACTTGATCTGGGACTTTAGTCAGGGACTTTAGTCGATTGACAAGGACTCCAAGCAAAAATGTTTTTAAAAACGGTTCCATTTATATGTTAGTGTTCAAAACACGTCCACACACACATTTGATCAAGTATCATTTAGCAAGTTCAAATAAATGACACTGCTTTTTTTTTTTTACAGTGATAGGTTTTGCCGTATCTCTGACTAGTTAGCCAACATTTTCAGTGGAGCTTGAGAAAGAGATATTTGAGAAGCTGCTAATGTTAGCTATTTGTTTGATTTATCCATTCAAAAACTGCATTTAATGGACCTGTTGGTGATTGTTGTCCTGTTTGTTTGAACAACTGATATTTAAATCTCCAGGCTTCTTTCTTGGTCACCACAAATGTAATGTAGTCTATGTTTTATTGTGCAAAGGGTCACTGCTTTTCAAGTGCCGTATAGCTCAAGACATGAGACCTGGTGGTAATTAGTCTTTTCCTGAAAACCAAAATCACTAATCTTTCATTCAATGATTGTCAGCCATTTAAAACTTGGACAATGTTAGAAAAATTTGTTTTAGGAACCATTGAAGATAGAATACAATCAGAGACATATACTCACAAATTTTTGTTTCAAGTATTCTTTTTGTTTTTTTCATCCAATAGGGAATGGGATGTGTTCACAAATTCTGTCAGATCATCTCGTTCTCTGGCCACAAAAGAAATGACCTCACTGTGTCTTTGCGGCGGTGAATGTGGGCACTCTGCAAACCTGCAAAAAGTACCTGACGCAACGACTGCCTGCTATTCAACACGGGGAAAAAAATATGTTTTCTGCAATGTTGATGTGTCAAAACAAAGGCACAGCTAGCAAAAGTCATCAAAAGTTCGTGGTAAGCTTTCCACAGGCAGAAGTTTCTAGACTGTCTGGAAACTGAAAGGCTAAATGAAGGCAAACAATGTAAGAATAAATGATAAACCAAAAGCAATGGAATTATTAAATACAAGATGATCCTCAATATAATGAGTAAAAAGTTATTGTATGAGTACATGAGTAAAACAAAATTGCCAGATCCTGCAATAAGTACCTTTAACTAATAACAAATACAACTTGTGGGTTCAAAAGAAATTAACATGACATCCCTGCAGCTGATGAATGTACATAAATGTAGACATTTTTAAAATGGCCATCTTGTGGTGATGGCTAAGGCAAAGAAACAAACTTTATAACTAAACACCAGAGGTTGCAAGAAAATTGGTGGTCAGAGGAAACAAAGGAATCTAAAATACCAATAACTTGAACAGTTTGAAATGAGAAGATCTAAATTTAATAATAAAGCTATGCTTTTTAATTGCTTTTGTTAATTGCTTACATTTTCCTAAGCGATCAGGAATATTGTATATAATTACTGTTTTTACTGAACTTATAAAAATAATGAATGTTTGAATGAATTAATTGATTGACTAAAAGTTACACTTTGTGATATCTGAGGCTAAGTACAGAAGAACTTTATCTTGGAGCGTGCATGTTATTTGCCTCTGCGTTACAGTAACCTCTGTTCAACCTTGTTGAGCTCATGTAGACCAATAAATCACATTAAAAGTGCTGGCAGTGGAGGAGAGTAACATTGATAATTTCCTTACAATGCAATTTTCTTCAGGGACACAAACGATGGCAGCGATACGCCCAAAGACCAAGCATTAGATGCAGCCTAAGGAACGTGAAAGCCCAAAGTTTTAAGCTGGCTTCCAGTCACAAAATAAAAGATGTGTCTCTTCAAATGCATGGAAGAACAAAGGTATCGCTGTTTCTGTAGTGTTGGCCTGGGGGCTGAGGGGTTGCTACTTGGGTTGGCTCTATAGTTGCTGCGTGGCTGGCCTGGATGTTGGTGGTTCCGGGTCTGGGAGTGGGTGCTGCCTCTTTCACGGTGTGCGCTGCGACTTTTGTGCGGTGCTCTTCGGTTTGCTGCGTTGGCGTTCTTCCCTTCGGTGGTCTGGTGCGGCATGGGTGGTGCTGGCAGTTTCAGATTTGTTTGTGGTGCATGTGAAGGCGTTGGCTGGATGTTTGCACTTTGGTTGGCCCACTTATTTGGGTCTGGTGAGACCTGCTGCCTGAGTCAACGTTGGTATGGGGTGTGTTTTGTTGTTTAAAATAAATAAATAAATGAATAAATAAATGAATAAATAAATAAATAAAAGATGGGTGAGTTTACTGTGATTTATTTTACTTAATGTTTTTCTTTAAAAGATTAAACATGTCATTAGCATCTCATGTTTGTTGGCATCGTATTGTCACTGACATCCTACTCAAGGAGTGCAAGCCACCAGAGGTCATTGCTACAGAGGCTGGTTGAAATGAAAATTACGTGAAATGAAAAGTTGCACAAGCCAAAGAAATAACTGCAACTCTGAGAGGATTTCATAACATAGCTCATTCAAAAACCTGGGGAGATTCAAAAGGCATTAAATGCAGTTAGGATCTGTCCTTCAAGAGCCACCACACACAGACATGTTAAGGACATGGGCTATAAACATTGCACCTCTTATTTAAACCACAACAATGCCACAAATGTCCATCATGGACCAGGAAGAAAATGTACTGGACTATTGTTCAATGGTACGAAATCTTCGGCTCAGATTAAAGAAAAGTTTACATTTTGGTACATACAAGTCACAGTTTATCTTCTGGAGGAAGAGTGGAGAGGCACAGAACCCATGTTGCTTCCAGTCTGAAGTGTTCATAGTCAGTGATAATTTAGAGATAAATGCTGGTGTAGGTCCACTGTCTACTGCCAATTCTCACAATATTGTAAAGTATTTCATCACATACCTTTTAGCAGTCCAACATTTCTGTATTTTTGCTTTTATTGATCTTATGTGCTAATCTAATTTAGGGAAAATCTATATTTTGGGTTCTTATTAGCTGTAAGGCCTTATCATAACAGATGCAAATGCCTGAAATACACCACTCTGTGTGAAATGAATATTGTATATGTTTCTATTTTTTAACTGAATGGGCAAAATACACAGTACAGACTTTAAAAATAACACTGGTTTAGCCCCTCTGGTGACTGTGTTTATTTTGCCCACTCCAATTTACTGGCAAATGGCTAGAACCTACAAAAAAAGTCAGATTTTACAGTAAGTGGGCATTTGTGAGTGTGTCTGCATGTCTGCAAGCAAGAGAGTGAGAGATCTGTAACTTCAGGCCAAAGAGAATGAAGGCTGTGTACCAGAAAGGACCGGCTGCAAGCTGTGCTGGGTGCTGGTGTATCTGCCTTTGCTGCAAAGTGAGCAATCTAATAGCCTTTTGGCCATCCAATGCAATAATAAAGTTTGCCTTGGACAGTTAGAAGAGACAACAAGAGTGATTTACTCAGACAGGCAAAGAGAGACAACGACAGTGAGAAACGTAGGGAGGGAAGGCAGAGGAGTGAGCAAGTGACAGATGGCAAATGGATCCAGTACATCCTCACCGATACTGGCCTGCTTGGAAATGTAAGCTTAAGGGGAGAGGATGAAATAACTTGTAAATGTCACCAAATGTGTACAGTACAGAGTTTAAACACTGAACATGAGATGAGAGTTGGGGTATAAAACTAATATTGAACATTTCAGGGTAAGCAATACTGTTTTCTCATAGAGACGTTTTATTAGGAGGGAAATATAACAAGCAGATATCTTTTCAATCCGTGTACAGAGAGAGAGAGTGGGGAGTATTTTTGAAAACAGACAGCGCTTGATTAATTTTTTTCCCCTTTTAAGGAAAAACTGATGTTAATGTGTTTTGTATGTTTTTGGTTTTAGGCATGTTGCCAGAATGAAATTTTGCAAGCAAGTCATTGCTGGCATATTAATTAAACACCTACGCATTTTCATCTGATCAAGATGGTTGAGAAAATGATGCAGCATGACACAGTCAGCCATCCTGAGGGGGTCCAGCCAAAACATTCCGACAAACACGCACTTTAAACGGTTGCCAGCTACATCGATAAGCAAACATTGAGAAAATGACAGTTAAAATAAATACATTTTTCATCTCACCTAGATGTCAGATACACCTCAGTGAGAGAATGCACAAAGTGAAGAAAACCTAAATCTGACACAAAAATCTGTGAAAGAGGTAAAGATTAGGAATGCTACTTCACATACCATCGCCTATACTAGTAAAGCAGCCAATCCAGGAGCACTATCTACTTTCCTTGGCATTGATTGGCTGTGCCCCCAACGGTCTAAATAAGGTTGGCTGTAGATAATAGCTTCTGCGTAGAGCTAAGATGGTTTTCAGTGTCTATGCATATTAAGGTGTTTCAACTTTTAAAATAGTTCCTTTTACTGCTGTACTGGTTGACTGATGTAGGGAGCAGAAGGCTAAGAGACAGAAACAAAAACGTAATGAAACAGCTAGATAAATGAACATTATGAAGGAACACAAACCATAAACAGTAGCCTTATCATGACAGACAACAGAACATAAAATGATACAAAAATGAGTTAAAAAACAAAACCAACACAAAAATCAGCCCCCCCAAGACAACACATTATAAATACATTAGAAAAATATTTTTTGAAAGATAACTGCCATCTGGTTAAGTATGTTGTGTACTTGAGAGAAACATTACCATCAGCAACTTATTCATTCAGATTACAGGTCAGTCTGTGTCATTGGCATTCAGTCGGCAGTCTCTGATTAAGTCCCACCAGAACGCTGGCTGCTTTTGTCCAGCTCATCTTGGTGTGCATTTTATTTCCTTCGTGTTCTTATGCAAAGACACATAAAGAAACACTGAAGCATCTTTTACTCATCTTTATATTCACCAGCCATTGAAGCATTTAGCAGCATCTTTTAATATGTTAGTCATGAAGAATTATCCTTTTTTCCAGAAAAAATATCCGTCCTTAGATTTATATGTTTTCATTGTTTTGCTTAATGATTCATTTTCTGCCAGTAAATAAACCAGTGAGTTACTTTAATAGAATTACAAACAGCACAATACCAGAAATGCAAATCTTCCATCAGGCAAAGGATTTACGATCAGCTAAACAAACATTTATCCTCACCAGGTGATCCATTTGTGTTTTTATCAGAGGTGTGTTTGATGATGTGCTGACCTTCTGTCATATCAATTACAGCAACTTAGAAGCAGACCTGCTGTATTCTAATCCTGTGTGTGTGTGTGTGTGTGTGTGTGTGTGTGTGTGCGCGCGCTACTCAGCCAGTCAGAACATCACCAACACTAATTGAGTGAGTCCAGAAATGAGAAGCATGCACAGGTCCTCCCTGAGGGGTAAACAGAGTCTACATCCCACACACACGCAAACACACGCACACATGTGCGCCCACAAACCCATGCTAATGTAATTGATTTTCTAAATACTTCCATACTTTACGGTCACTGCCAAACGGAAAATTATTTAAATAGTTTAGAAGATTATTTTAAATGTGGTAGAAATAACTTATGTATGCACCCACTGTCATGTGAGATCTTTCTTTAAGTCCTCTCATATCTTACAGCTAAAAAAAAGTTCCTCTATAGACTGTCTGTTAGAGCGATGGTCATTGAGATTTCCTTTTCATTGCTTTGAGTCTTTCTGTCCTTTAGAGATTTGTACAGTAAAGTCTACGATGCCTGAGACATTCAAGCAGGTCCCTTAGACTTGCTGCGTTATTGAAGTGCGCCTTTTAATAGGAATGTAGTGTGAAAACGCTTCCTATTGCTTCAGGACATCCAAGCCATTCTGCACATACAGCTGATATCGCAATAAAAAGTAAGGTACAAAAAGTAACTTTTTTTTGGCTTTTATTCATTTTATTTGTATTAAATATTACCAATAAGGACACAGTGGACAAAAAAATTGTTTTGACAAAACACTTGTCAAGTGAACAAACGACAGTGGATATAAAGTGAGTTGGACAAAAACTGAGGTGAAATACTTTTGCTAAACATACAAAGCAAAGTATCTTTGCCATAGATGAATCCATTAAACAATTTTTTATTGAAGAGGTACAGTTTAAAAACAGTTTCAGATGACCACATAATGTTAGAAACAATTTCATCCACATGGATGTATTGCTGTTCGTCAAAGCTATCGACAGTCTAACTGGTCAGAGGTTCACAGTATGAATCTATTCATTTATTTCATCTACAGTGGGGGGAAAAGAAGTATAGAACATAAAGTTTTCTTCAGTAAGAACATTTCTAGCAAAGCTGTGAAATGAAGTTACACACTGGATGTTGGTAGCAACCCAACTAACCAACGCCATACAAGAAAATCAAAACGCATAAGTTCACACATAATGTTATGTGTGATAAAGAGGAATGACAAGGAGATCAGGCGAACACGTGAAGAAAAGAAGGTGCAAACAGGGAGAGAGCTAAGAAAAACACTGAGATATGTCAGTATTTACTGTACAATGTAATGTAGCTCCCTATAAGTGCAATTTAATATTAGATTGTTTAGTTCAGAGTGATGGTCTATAAGAGGTTTCCAGTGAACTAAGTGTTGAACAAACTAGGTGAAAGCAAAGAGCCATTCCAAGCATTTGTTACGAGACGATTCCAAAACGTTTGGATTTTGCAAAGAGCACCATTCGGGCTATTATTGCAGAACAGCAAGAGGAAATATTATTTCATCATGGATCAGATCGTCCTTCCAAGATTTCTGACATCGAAGTCAAAAATAACCAGATATTCAGTAAGACCAGGAATTATTTGGTGCAGTTTGCTTATAGAAAGAATAGGTAACACGCTCTACAAAATAACCTGAAAGCCCATGACTGTTTGATGCAGAACAATTGAACAGGCCAATGAAACCCTGGCAGGTCTGAGTCTGCTCAGGTGAGATCTCTTTGGATGGTTGGTAGACAAATGGTACGGCACATCATCATAGAACAAATGGTACGGCACATCATCATAGAACTAAAACTCAATAGAAATAGAGCTTGGACACAGGGACATGAAGGTACAGGGACATTCTTTTTACCTTGTGGTAGAGATAAACCTTATATAACAAAGATGAGCAGTAAGTGGAAAAATATAAGAGGATTTTATTTAAGAATATAAAGACAAAATAAGGGCAGATTATTCGAAGAAGACCATGATCCCGCAAACAGAGCCGATCTTAATTGGTTTGAAATTTTAAAAAAAAGATAAAGCCAATGTCTTTTTCATTTGACTTGCCCAGTCAATCATCTGGTACCAATTGAAAATCCAGGAAAAGTAAAAAAATACTTACAGTACTGCAAAGATTAGTAGGTCAAAGTTTCTTCTCTAAAAGATTCATGGCAAGTTATTGCAAACGCTTGACTGCAGTGGTTGCGGGTTTAGGGAGCAATACACATCGATGTAGATTGATTATTTTTATTCATAATAATAAATATTTTAATTCAAAAGCAAAGTATTTTGTGGTTACTTGTTTTGCATTTGACTTATAAATTGGTTTGCTGTTCCTTTTAACACCACCGTAGAAAAAGTCCCAAGAACCTTCAAGATTTGATTGCAGCTGAGTGAATCACAGTAAGCCACACATGGGTCAACTTTGTGGGTCGCTACAGACATATGGTGTGTTTTCACATCAACACTCATATTGCAAATGTATTTAAGGATAAAAAAAATTAGCATGTTTAATACTAATTTTCCCAATTTCCCCTAATCTCCTTAAAAAAGCAGCTTTAATAGATACCTACCTGTATTTTAGACAGAATACAGCAGCAAAGTTATCTATTTAAAATAAATCTTAAGCAAAGATGATGTAAACAACAACAACAACAAAAACAACAACATGGAGTTTCTTTGTTTTCTGTTTAATCACTAAGGCCTGAAACCCCTTTGGTTATCTGTCAGACCTTTGACTCCATTTGAAACTTAAAAATGTGAAAAATATATCTGCTTTCATGTTTTAATTTCCTTAATCCCAACTAACAGACACAAACTAAAGAATCAGAATATATTCTTTCAAACACAAAAATCAAAGTAATATCAACATGTCAATAATTTATGCACAAATATACATTTCAATCTAATTATTACAGGAATTAAAAAAAAGAAATAATTACAGAGAAAACTAAAAGTTTATAACAGCATTAAACATTTACATGATTATCATAATTTTCTTTTTAATCTTTACTATAGTCATGCCTGCTACCTCACCTGTAAGTCCCAACACGCTTTCAGAAAACTGTTCCTATGGCAATTCATTTAAATAAGGCAAAAGCATAAAAAAACCCCCAAAATAATCTCCTGAGACATGTAGTGTCTTAAACGTACAACGTCCTGATACAAAATAAATAATGTACTGAGGTTCATAAAGTTTGTAGACTCCCAGCAGTAAGAGCTGACCATCAGTTTATGATTTCAATTTAGAAACAAAAAAAATGACTTTGTAAAAGACCTCAAGGCCAGATTTGAACTCGAATGTCAGATGTGGCCTGTTTCCCTTGTGAAACAACCAGCTGCCTCCCTCTGCGCTGTTCTTCGCTGCTGCTGAAACGACTACAGCCAATTCAAACGAAGAGCAAAAATAAAACCTGTGTGGGCAGTTAAATACTCTTACAATATTTCACATGGTGTCAACAGCTTTATAACATGCAGCAGTGAGGGATGTAAAAAAAAAAAAAAAAAAAAGCATTACTAAAGAGGTCAGCCAGTGACACAGAAGGATTGCCTGCAAACTAATGAAGCATCTAATGTTTGGCTCATGTCTTTATTTCGCTCTCGGTTAGAAAAACGGTGTTAAAATCAACACGGCTGTGTGTACCAGCACCCAGAGAAGGCCGGATTATACAACAATATAAGGTTTGTATCAGTGGGACGTAGCAGGGGAGAGAGGAGAGAAAAGGAGATAAGGATAGAAGAAGATCCAACAGAAAGAGAGGTGATGAAAGGAAGGAGACTGTTGGTGAGACGCTGGAGTCCAGCAGAAACAAAATGCATGCAAAAAAAAAATGACAGGAGAGAGGAACCGGAGGTAACAATGGTATTTCAATCAAAAGATACCAGAGAGTTGTCTTAGCGAAACAGACCACAAGCAGAACTGCAGCCTCCATCACCAGGATCAGAACCGCTGGGCTTCAGGCGTTTCTTCACTACTACCAGGACCTTTTCCCTCGTGATGTGTGCATTACAGCACACACACACACACACACACACACACACACACACACACACACACACACACACACACACACACACACACACACAC